>MU004602.1:0-24578 GCA_010405375.1 Lophiostoma macrostomum CBS 122681
AAGTAGATTCTAAATAGATTAGCCTATTAGAATTTTTAATAACTATTTATAATAGTTATATACTATTATATATAGTATAGATTTTGGTAGGGGCTTAGTAGAGTAAGTCGCTTACCTATATAAGTCGCTCGCCTATAAAGTATATTAGTAATAAGTTAAATTTAAAGTATAGTAAGTACCCTAAGCTTAATTAAAGTACTAATTTCTTAAAACTTATTACTTAGTACTAAAAATTTTTATATTAGATTATTTTATAATATTTTCTACTATAGCTTACCTCTTAATATTTCTAGCTTAATCCTAACTAATATATAGAAGTATTTCCAACCTAAGTAGAATAATATTAAATCCCTTAGTAGTACCCTAAAGTAGATTATACCTACAGCTATATATAGCTTTCTACTACTAGGTTTAGCGCTAATACTTATTATAGTAGCTATAACAATATACTTAATATTTCTTCTATTAACCTATCTACCAAGTATATTAGGATCGAAGATTATAAAATTTAGTATATTGCTTCTACTAGGAACGATATATTATTTTCTTTTCATTGTACCCGTCATTATCCTAAGTATACTAAACTCCAAAGCCAAGCAGCTGCCGTCCTGGATTCAAGCTAAGCATGGAGAGGTGGGTAAACTCATGGTTTAGAGCCTAGGTTTGGCTGGTGTTGCAGTGATAGCTAGCGTACTATCCCCTATCGTGTTATAAGTTTTCGAGAAGAGATCAGAAGGGAGCTATGAAGCACGTTAGATTTTAGACCAATACATGAAGGCTCACTCACGCGATGCCACAGTTCACTAGGTCCAGAGAATCGCGCCGACAAGAAAAATCACATACTATAGGTACTTTAACTTTAGGGAGTAGTTTCAGAAGATGACTACAGTACAATGCCTTTTCCCGATGTTTCTGATACAGAGCAGGCAAGATTTCTGGAAAATGCACCTCCACCTGAAACCTTGCGACCGCTGGCAATTAATAGCGAATTGGGCTCGTTTCCCCCGGATGTAAAGATTGGAGGGAGGATTATGGACGTTAAGCAGATGGATTGAGGTTCATGTAGGATAATTGGAAGTATATAAACTAGTGCACGGTTTCTTGGCCTTCTTACGCTTCCTTGATGTCCCTTCTTCGGCACTAACTTGAAGAACCTTGTTCAGATGCTTGATCTTATTATCTTTCTTGGCGAGTTCGCTTTGTAACCCTTCAACTTCATTCTGGAGGCCAACGTTGACTTGGTGCATATCAACATCGGATCCCGCATCTTCGACCGTTGCATCGTGGAGCTCTTGAAGCAGGCGAAGTTCCTCATTACAGTTCCGCACGTCTTCTTCAAGCTGCATCTTCTCTTGAATATAACCTTCGCTCTTCCCCCTCTCTACTTCCAGCTCCTGCTGGAGAAGCAGATTTTACATCTAAACCTGACGGGCAAGTCCCTCGGCGGCAATGGCTCGTTGCTCGGCGGCAGTAGCTCGTTGTTGGTCAATCGTCACGGTATGCCAAAGGTAGCTGAATATTTGTTGGAGGCACGTAATGCCTTCGCATGAGAGGCCCCGGACATGTCAGGGGATGTTATTACAAGGATGAGCGATGGAGTTACGGAGTTAGCCTGCCCATGGACCGACTGCTAAGCGGCGGCAGAGGACTCTTGATGAGAGGTCATTAGGTATTCTGAGAGTAGTAGGGATGTCGTCTGTATGTTCTTGCAGGTAGGTCTTCTTAATATATGAACGAACTTTGCATTGTATTTGGGCACATAGTCACCCTTAAAAATGGGCGCGGAACACTACGCTTTGTAAGGTCATGTTGTCTTTCAGTAAATATGCGCTACTCGATGGCTTTGTTGGACAAAGAACCAATTAGAAGAATGGTAGAGAACCCTTTAAGGTATCTCGTCCCCAACAAGGCGGTTGGACTCAAAATTGGGTTCTGACTTGGTCACTCTGCGTTTTACATAGCATTTACGTTGCATAAGCCGGTCGGTGGGAATTGAAGGTGTAATTACTCTAGTCTCATCTAAGATCCGCGAAGATCATCCAGTCACCTCATGTAGCTGAGGAACGCAAACAAAACGAGTATGGCACTGAGGGCACTGCGCCATATGAGGAGCCAGAGACCTGAGTCAGCTGCTGCCAGATCAGAGGCAAACGCGATACTCACAGAGGAGTTGCGCTTTGCGAGCGAATTTGGAAGGGCCATAGTTTCGCGACTGTGATCTATCTCGTGCTCTGATTTCTTTGGAGCTGCAGGTGGGTCCGAAATTGTATTCGTTGCAGTTCGCATTCTGCGCCGGCGCTTCTTTCCCTCCCGTGTTAGGACCTTCCATTTCGAGCTCAAAGCCTCAGAGCTACGGATTCTTTCCGGGGCATGCAAAGTACTATTATATATTGCGCTGATATCTTTCCATGAGAGTTGTGGGTGATCGGCGCGTAGCTTTATAAGAAGAGACTCCTCGTGCTCTAGATACTTGAATCTGTGTCGTAGCATTTTCAGAAAATAGTTGCTGGGAAATTGGGGTGGAGAGAGGACTGTTGTGGAATGTGACCTCTTCAAATGCCCTTTAAACGTCAACTGATGAATCAGGGATCTAAATCTCGAACACGACGGCCAATTGAGGAAACTTCGCCTTGGGCGGTGTTGGTGGCGCACTTCTTGAGGGTTTCGAAAATGCGTGTCCGCACTTTTCTTGGAACTTTTGGTCGTGATCAAACGCTGACTTGGGAAGGTATAAAGTAGCCTACAATCCAAGAGTTTCCGGTCTTCATCCCACCTCGCGGTCATAGATAATCAATATGATCCATCCTGGTTTTCTGGAGCGCAACTCACCAACCCCCAATTCGACCCGAACATCATGTTTGGGTTCGACCTACCACCTGTTCTACCACCCATTCTAGAGGAGCATCATTGGCAGGGCCAAAGTCAGAACTGGGATCACAGCAGCAACTTCGGCCCGGTACTGTCAGGGACGTCGGAGCAGCAGGGCGTGCATCCTGGTGTTCTGAACGAACTGTCGAACCTACAGGAGCAGGTCCGGGAGCTCCGACAGGCAGTGTTGGAGTTTGAGGGCACGATGTCCAAGAAGCTCGACAGCATGGAGAGTAGTGTGACTGCCGCTCAACGATACGTCAACAATCTGGTGCCGTGGTCCATGGAAGTGTACGAAACCCAGGCCAAGGTAATGGACATGCTATCAGAAGCGCAATTGGACAGGAAGAATGGCAAAGCAGTGGCTGAGAAGCATGACTAGGACCAAGGAGGATATGATATGCTAAATTAGATCTACCAAGCCGTGAACCTTGCCGCTTTCTCCAAGAGGGTGAAGTGACCGTTAGATATACCGTACAATTGGTTAGTTTGAGCAGATCCGAAGTCGATGGGCACGGCCTTAGCACAGCTCTCAAAGGGTATTGGACCCCTGCTAGCAATCGGCCATCGTGACCGCTTTATTTAGACAGCCTTGGTTTGATCGGTTGACACAGGCCAGTGTTGGCCTCGCCGTGCTAAGCGAACAGTTGGCGCTTGCCCCACCCGTTCCAACAAGTCGAGTAGCGCCTTGTGGTTTCACCATCTCTACTTGCCCTGGCGATCGTTAGCGCTTACACTATCGACCTTTCTAACATGCTTACCAACATATTTTGCCGCGCTCCAAGAACTTGTTGAGGTCAGGAGGGCGAGGCGCGGCAACGGCGAGGCTCGCGTGGCACATACTGCACGGCAAAGTAAATGGCGCATATGATGCAGGTTACTTGCAGCAACGAGGTCTTTTCTACGCAAAGGAACGAGAATCATGAGATTTCGATTATTAGTGTTGATGTTGTGTATGTAGTGTCAAATCAGCGCCTCCTCTCGGCCCTGGCATCCGCCCCGGGACGGTTTCCGTTGGACAAACGGAACCACTACCCCTCACTTTGTTTCGCTATCGTCGGCCACCTTTCCTTGGGTCGACCTCAACTCATCCACCACGTCTACCTTTGCCTCGGGGATTGTTTCGTCAGCCACGCAGGAGCATACGCTGTCCATTACCACCCCTTTACACTCAACGGATGACCCTGCGGCACGACCATCGTCCCCGACCGCTTCCTCGCTATCAACTCACAACATATCCGGGGATTCGTCGGCTCCATTACTATCAGTCCAGGTGGTGGGGCTAATGGCGATCACGTCAGTTGTTGGAATAGTGCTTGCTTTCTTGGGGGCCCTCTGCTTGGTTCGACACACTCGAGAGGAGCGATTGACGTTTCAAGGAGCAATCCAAAGGCATGAGCCGGCCGCATCTCTGACGCTTGGGGCCGGTGTACCCGTCATCGATTCGAGCCGCCCATCCACGGTAACACGACGATATCGTACTTCTGGTGCCCAAAGAGACAAAGATGTACATGTCACGCCGGACGCCGACGGCACTCGGAGCGAGCATGGAGAACTCCTCAATAAATATGCTCCAGTTGACATTCCGCGCACGCTTTACACGTCGCGGAGGGGGAGCAAACTATTATAACTATTAATATGCTATAACTTACTATAATAAGAAGCTTTACCTTTACCTTTGTAGGTAATAATAACTTCTAGAAGCATATAACAATAGATATAGACCTCTTATAAAAGAATAGAAAAAATAAGAACTAGTAAGTAAAGTAGAACCTACTCATATCTATAAAGACACTCTAATCTAATCTTACTAATATATAACTAGTATTACTTCTTACCTCTAAATATAAAGCACTTGCTTTAAGACTAAGTTTATATAACCTAATAAGATTAAGACTACACTAACTCTATATAGAAGGTAGAGGCAAGTATAACTAGAACTTTATTACGCACTAGATTTAGAGGTTTAAGAGAATAGTATATAAAGAGAGCGTAATGCTTAATAAAAAGAAGATATAAGCTATAGACTAGGCAAAGAATAGTAATAAGTAGTTATAGGTAGCGTTGCTTCTTAGGTTTAAGGTTAAAGATATTAATAATGTTAGTAGAAAGAGATAAAAAGTAGAAAGTGTTCTCTGCTATTAGCTTAACTAACCTAATAAGAATGCTAGGCTTTAATTAGTTTGCTAACAATCTGTATATTTTGGCACGTGACCTTACTGTGTGTCCCTCGGTGAGGGATACTAGCTCTCAAAGCGTGCGTCTATCACTCTTAGCCTCAGGGCGTTGTGCTGAACAGGATCTTGTAACCAACGGGCTTCAAGTCGACTAATAATGTATTCAATGGCATTTTGCTCTTGCTCCATCCACCTCTCAATGCTGCTGTAGAAACGTCTGACTTCCATATACTATCGAGGTACCGCCGTACCAAGTGGCATCCATATAGCTTCCGCTCTGGACGGATATAATTAGCACCGCCAGATCTGGATGTAAAGGGCTTTGGGGGGCTGTTTCCCTAGCCTGTCGAGAGCGTCCTCTAGAGTTTACCACGTCTTAGCCTCTAGAAGAAGAAGAGACACTATAGTAAAAGTCATTAAACTAAGCAGTAATTCTAATACAATAAGATCAATTAATTAAGCTTTATCTTAAGTGGTGCTTCGAGTCAAGCTAGTCTTATACAGAAAAATACTGCTCAGACCTGCACTCATATAGTCATGTCCATCGCCTTCTTCAATAGCCTCGCGGCAAATTACTGCGTCAAGATAAGATTTCCGATAATATTCTATAATGCATAACTAGAGCTTACCAACAAGGCACCCGTTTTGATCCCTAACAACCCTCATATCAAGTTGCAATGGTGAACAGAAACGACGGATAATGTCCTGTTTCCAGGACTTCTTGGGGGCCTCATCATTACAACTGAAAGAACGTATCGAGTACCACTTTGGGCCCGACTGATTTCTCAGACAGTCGCACAAGGCCGGGAAGAAGTACTCCAAGAGCGGCCGTTCAAAAACGGGAATTGGTGTGACAGGGTATAATATACTTTGACTAACAGAACTCAAGCTAGAGCTATCTCCCCCATCTTCGCTTAGGTCGCGTAGTCGGCCTGTCCCATCAAATATGACCCTAATCGTCTCGACTCTCTAAGGCTCGGCATTGCGGAAAAACTCATTCAACTTCTCTACTGCCATGGATCCACCCTGAGTTATAGGGTCTTCTCCGCTAAAATCGATATCGATGATTTTGAAGAAGGTGTTACGATCAGTGGATGAACTTGAGCGACCGGAAGCCGACGTACTTGCGCGGGGTTAGGATTGGCCGTTAGGGTCGTGGACTAAGTCATGAGCTTCGACCGTGTTGGGTTGTGTAGAATCTCGAACCGCTTCCTTATTGAGAATCGTGTTTCTTCCCGCTTCGTCTAGGTCGGCGTCCTAGGTATTATGGTGCTATAATCCTTTCTCCAGGTCAGACGGTTTGGTATTAGCATTCTAGAGATCGTTGAGTTCACTGGATTCAGTGGGTGACTTCGTGCTTTAGACAAAATCGGTGAAGGCCGGTTTGCTATAGTGGTGTGTAGACTTTTGAGATTTTGCCCGTCCATCCAAATTCTGGAAAGAGCGGGTTGTGGAAGACCGATTGGTGGCTATAAAGATCGTATATTTGTGACCCTATTCGAAGTAGCGTAACAACACTTCGCGTGAATGTCATGAGAGACCGACAGCTACCGGAATCTACTAAAGCTGAAGTGGGCGTTCATAGGCGTTTTCTACTTCTTCCTATAGGCTTCTTAAGCGATTTTAATACTAGATTTTAGCTCGAACACCTCATTCACCATACTGGGTGAAGTTCGGAGGGTAAAGGAAACTCTTGTGAAATTGCTAGGGATTGGGTACTACGCCCACCTCATGGATGGTCTAACTTTGTAGAATGCGTCCCGCCTGAAGCTTAGAGGAATATAGGCGATTTTAGAGCTTAGATTTCTATCATTAAAATAATCCATTAAATAGGTCCAAATTACTAGTAATTTCGTGTAATGGATGCTAGGGCGTTAACTAGCGGCCAGGAGCAAACTAATACTACTTCTAGATAACTATATTAAGAAAATAAAATCTCTTAACTTTACAATACTATTCGAAGATATTAAGTTGACTAGGAGGGGTATATGTCCAAGCAATCTTAAATCCAAAAACTTCGAGGCGAAGAATTAGTTCTTTCGGCATGCTTATAAGCTAGGTTTCTCTCCCGTAAAGCTTAAATAAATAATTCGAAAGTAGTATTATTCTAAAAGTTTACTCGCAGCACTTTCTTTATTTAATATCTAATCGGAAGGAAGATCGAAGTAATATAGAGTTGCTCGCTTTACCGCCTTCCACATCCTAGACCTCTACACCGCCACTGGGATTATTCATCCCTTCGCCAAGTTAGGCATTTAATATTCTCGAGTTATATCTTTCTCACTCGTGGCTTTCTAATGCGGTACATACCTCCTAGTGCGAACGGCCAGTGGCTATCCGAGAGGGGAGAATTGAGAGTTTCACATCGCCCAAACAAGTCGGGTTGTTGTTTCCGCGGTTATTGGTGCTTTGACTCAATGGACCAGAAATAATAGGCAAGATGCGGGTATAGGTGGAAAACCTCAGCTACGCGGCGATGTCAGCCTTATAAATTTACAATAGTAGCGTGACTGTATAAACTTGGCGACATTAATACCAAGAGGGAGCGTTCTTAGGAAAAGTTACATCAGTCTTCCACGGGATCATATGGGATATCAAGATCTAGAAAGATGTAGCAAGACGTCCAGTAACGATCGTTTATTATCATCAATGCCTGCATCCAAGGTTAATGCCGCAGTTAAATTAGAAACATACGTCCAGCCGCTGCCATAAACTGTTGAGAGCGATGAGAGAGCTGTTATCCATATACAAAACTATTTACAGCAGCGATGCTAATGACCCCTACTGCCAAAGCCCTAGAAACGAATTGAATATACTGACCTATAGTTCTATAGATTTGGTAATATCCGAGAATCCAAGCATTAATTGAAGCAATTTGCTTGTTACTTGCTTATATATTTCTGAGTTTCTAAGACGATCCTCTAGTAGTATACGGCGCGTTTCTGTCCATTGCCCATCAGCCGAGAAAAAGGTCTCAGATGTGAGAGGCCGCGGCATTGGCGTGGAATTTGTGTTATGGTATCTTCCCCGGTATTAGGAGAACGTCGCGGTATCCTGGCTCAGGCCTTTAGACTCCTTGCTCTAGAGTTAGGACCCTAACCTCAATTCAATGCAGCGTTAAGGCTGCTGTGTCTGCGACTTGTTAGTAATTTAAAATATATTATTTCGGCTTATTCTCACCGGAGCCTTAGGCTATAGAACGGTGTAGATTTCCTTCCTCCATTTGCAGACGGTGTAGTAAATCTGCGTAAAGAGTAGAGAAATGGCCAGGTTCAACACTACAAGGCCACCAAGCTCGATTCCCAAAACAATAAGCCCCGTCCGTACATCTTTCAGCATCCCGACCAACCAAGATGCCGAAACCAGGACCAATAGAAGAGTGAAGAGCGGAGTAGTCTAGTAAAGACGGCCGACCTAGGTCCCATCCTTGCGTGCTTTTGTGAGGTACTTAATTATAAAGATCAAAACAGCCGTTATAGCGCTAAGGAAGGACATGACTCCACCAAAATCAAATAGCAACATGCCTAGCTTAGAGAGCCTTGTTTGCATACTTACAACACCCGCCGCAAGGGACAGGGGCAAGAAGAAGGAGGCCAGTATAGTAAGCCGGGCTACGCTGGTAGCTTGAGATCGATTGAGCTCGTCTAGGGATGCCTGGGCCTGCTCTTTCGTTGATTCTAACATTCTTGATGCCTCGGATGCAGATATTCTGTATAGCTCTTGGACATCCCACAGGGCTGCAGGAAGAATCGTCCGGGGATATTCGACATGTCTCTGAAAGGAGGCTTCGATGCTACCAGTAACGTAGTTCATGGCATCGATGAGCCGATGCACCGAGGTTCCCATGATTTTTAGATGCTCGTACTGCCTGAATACTTCATTTGGAATGTTCTCCTGCGAGGTTCTGTTGAGCAAAGTTAGTTGTCTTGCACTTCATTATGGGCCTGCAGACCTGCGCAACTCCCTTACCTCTTTCCTAAAAGGTATCCAAAGTAGCATTCGTAGAAGGAGCTTATGACTTGCACTGTATGCTGCAGACATGCCAGGAACACGATCATAATCACTGACTTCGCTGTTTCGGTCTCGATCCCATTGCAGCGAGGCATCCAAGAGTCGCTACAGCATAGCGAATCCCTAATAGCTTTCATAAGAACCCAGTTTGGGGATGCGCAAGGGCTGGTCTTTAGGTCTTTATCTTTATTCTATAGTATTTTATAGTTAAAGCTAAAGACCACTGGCGTTTGCATTCTCAGCCTTTGTGTCTAAAAAAAAGTACGCTTTTTGCATTTACCCTATTTCTGTTTCTCTTGCTCCTTTGTAACGTTTGCAATTAACATATTTCTTTGGTTAAAGTAAGGTATTTCCGGCATCCTGGGCTTGAGCCAGGGTTGGTGATCACAGGACGAACGATGGATGGCGAACGCGTGAAAAGTGTACGTGTTCTTAGGGGCTTGAATCGACCAAAGACTTCTCAGGGCAAATTGATTGCTCGGAATGGTCGGGTAAGCGATCATCAAACGAGAATACAACGGGCAGTCATCGTACCGCGGAAGATTTTCATACGCCTTTAGTATCCAACACTGATCCCTTGACGCCGGTGGATCCCCACGATATCCAAACTCCTCCGAACCATCAAGAATGATTCGAAACATTCCTTCTTCCTGAGGTTTGACGGTCGAGTAGAATTCAGGCAACATGCGTTTAACCAAACATTCCGCCCAATATGAGACTAAGTTGACGGGTGTAATATCGACTACGGCGAAAAAACAGTCGGAATCGAGGCCCTTCTCGGGGAACTGGACCCGCCTTCCAGAGGCCAAATTATCATTCAGGGCTCTCTCGAGATCGGGAGTCGACACTCTCGCCACCGACTGGTTGTGCCTCTCTGGACCGGGATCCAAGGACGTCGCGCCGTGTCCATCGTTACTCGGTGGGGGACGATCGTTTCTCTGGGACATTTCTGCGTAAAAGATCGATGAGGTACCAAATTGCGGGTCAAAGAATTGAGGTGATGGACCAAGTGGTGCTGAAGTGGTGGGGTGATGAAGTTGAACAACCTAATCTCCAAAAGGCCTCAACAAGCGAAGGTGGCGTTTTGTCTCCCGACACTGATGTCGACTCACGGGAGTTAGCGAAAGACTCTCACGGCGCAGTGGTAGCGACCGTGTTACAAGCCTTTGCAACCGATGTTTGAACTGCGCTTCTAGAGCGGCCAATAATCCCCAATACCGCACGGCTGTGGTGTCTCCTCAAAAGGGGCGAGACTTGCTGGAAAACTATTGGGCCCGCCAGCCCTTGTATTCAGCTGAGACCAATTGAAGCGAACGATGTCTATGCTGGAGAGAGGTGAGTAGGCCAGCGAGGGTAGCGTGCTTTCATGTGAGGAGGTCAGTGCACGGGCCAGAGCAGAATCTCCGTTTCCTACTGGGGAAGCATCTATTTCCCAATGCAGTTCCACCGATTCTATATATCCTACCTATCTTCTGCCTGCAGAATCTAGCGTTGAGCACAGCCCAATGTCGCACCACCCGAGCCACGGAAACAATAACAACAAAAAACACGAACGCAAAGAGAGCGACGAACACAAAGAGAGCGACGGAACTACTGTACAAAAGACCCAAAAACGCCCACCCACCGCGCATGTGTGATACAGTCTAGGACGCCACACGACTCGATGCGCTCCGCACCTAGTAAGGGCAGACAAACACAGGCTGTCGCGTGTACTCGCCGCACTGGTAATTGCCCTTGTCCGAATTCGAGTCATTGGGGTCCTTGTCGGCCGGATCGTCCATGCAGTTGATGCCCCTCTCGCCACACCAGAGCGCCCCCGGGTTGTCGCCGTCGTTCTTGTACTGGCACTTCTGCCCGTCAATGGTGAGGTCGAGGTCTCGTGTGCCGCCGGGGAATGTCGAGCCATCTTCTGCGCCATTGCCAGAGAGATCCCAGGGCACCGTGTCGAAGGGGGGGAGGAAGTCCTCGCGGCATCCGACGCCTTGTCCAAGGTCGGCCTCGAGGAAGAGCCAGTCCAACGTGGGGGCGCCGACAACGAAGGAAGCGACGACTGCGAGTTGCTTGGTCGGTCCGGTCGGCTCCGGTGCAGGGTCCGGCTCAGCATTACCGCAGACACCACGCCTGACCTTCTTCCCAGGCGCGTTGGCAAAATTGTTGTGGAGGCCTTGGATGGCCTTGTCTACCCTGCCCATGAAGTCTTCCATTCCATCCGTCAAGACATATTCGAGATCGCGGAATTCGAAGAGAGGCACAGAGCGCTGAGAGTTGAACATATTTTCCTCTTTTGTGCCCAGTCCCCCGATAGACCCGTCATTGACCTCGTCATACTTGCTGAGAGCGTCTTGATCTTGTGATTCTGGGTCTAGACCATGAATCCAGTCACGGATGTTGCAACTAGCATCACCTTGGGAAAATGTGAGGTCGCCGAATTCGTTGTCGGTAGGCTGAGGACTATCAACAGTACCTTCACAAAAGTTTTCATCGATACTGCGTTCTGTTAGTGTGGTCAAACTGCTTACAACTCTAGCCAAAACTTACCTGTCACCGCCACTCTCGTAGCATGCAAGGACGTTGAATAGCGCCCAAAGGTCGTCTCCCTTTGCCGGCAACTTGGCGCTAACTTGCGAAAGCAGCTTGTTGAAGTTTGTTCGCGGCATGAATGCTGTGAAGATCTTGGGACTTCCGCCCGAATTTTCCCTTGCAACTTTGGCGTACGACAAAACCAGGGTGCAAAAGGCAAGCACATCATCCGTGGCCTTTTCCTGACTAATGCCGCCTGGACTGGACCGGAAGTGACCCTTCGTCACGAGATTAAGATACCCTGCATCGAAACGATCGTAACCATCGAGGACATTCCTAGAATCCCCGTCTTCTTTATTCTCCTTCATCAGACTGTATAGTGCCTCCAACGGCATCCCCGTGGTGATTTGGGCCTGGAATGTCACTTTCTCGGGGTCTGTGTTTTTAGGGGTCATAATCCTCCACGGATTGCACTTGTTGTCCTCGATGTCAACGTTTCGTGCCGCTTCGTCGCCGGTCCATGGCTTCCAGTCAACCTGAATCAGTTAGCAAAGAACATTGCGGATGTTCTGGACGGCTCTTACAAGGTCCTTGGCCATAGCTGCCGCGACCTTTGCGCCATTGGTAGCGTCATCTGTGCTGCCGACTTTGACATTATTACCATCGATGATGTATTCAGCATTAAGTTTCCCCTCTTGGCCGAGAGAATCCGCAGTAAGCTTCCAGTTCTCGCCCTTTCAACCGGCAATGACCTTGTACTTTGCTGCATTTGTATCCTCTGCGCTGCAAGTTGTTTCCAAGTAGATCTCGGGAGTCTCGAATTCGGCGCCAATGCCGGCCGTACCGGCTGTATTGACTCTGTTGGGATCATTGGCCATTTTATCTTGGATTTCTAGCTGGCAGTCCTCCAGGGTGGGCGGTGCGCGGATGACGCCTGCAGACGCTGTGAGGACGACCGAAGAACACAGCAGAAGCCGCATCGCAGAGGATGGCTTTGAGCGCATGATGCCGAGGAAAGGGAGCAGAATAATGAGACGATGGAGATGATCTAGAAGCGGTGAGAAACTGGTTGCGATGTTTGTGTTGAGAAGAGAATCAAAGCATGTCCTCTTTATAGCCTTGAGATGAAGACAAGTGTCGAGACTCGTGACCAAATTGAGCTCCTTCATGCTATGATTGAATGCTGAAGGAGCCTCTCCCAGAACGACTTCTTGGCGGCTCGCCCAGGTCGAACACATCGCCACTCCATCTCGTTACAAAGACACATCGCTATTCCATCTCGTTACAAAGCAAGACAAGTTGGAGTTGCAATGGGGGGCACAGCTTCGAAGAAGAATAAAAGGGTCCTGTTGTTAAGGCAGCGGAACGTCATGTATTACGGGGCGAAGTTGGAGCGGCGGTGGAGGCGAGGAGGAGTTGTTCCAGGGCGAGTCTAGGACGAGGAGGAGGCGTAGTAAGGAACCGAAATCCTTAGAGGAAACTGTCTAGGCCAGGATGACGTAAGCGGGGCTTAGATTGTCACGGGACCTGATGCACGCCCGGGGTCCGGCCACGTGACTTCTTGGCATCATATATAACACCATCCGGTAGCTCAGAGACTAGCTCCTCACACTACACTATATGACTGGTTACACCACGTCGTTCACCAACATAGATGTTCCAACACACGCGCGCGCCAACATCCATCCAGTAGACTCCATTCTCGGTCGCTAAGTCTTCTGTCCCAGAGGTATGACCTCAGCACGGAACAACTAGCAGGACCCCAAGTTTCAGCTTGACACTGTGCGCTCAGCTAAACTTTGAATATCCCACTGCTTCCAAGGTCCTCGCTTTCACGAAGTCGTCTGCAACGTCGCCATGACCTTGCTCGGATTGGCCGACGAGCTCCTCGCGCTCATTGTCGAACATGCAATTCCAGAAGGCTTTGAGAGCCTGCGTTTGACGTGCCACAAGCTTCACACGCTTTGCAAACCCTCAATCAGGGAACACAACAAACTCCGATTGCACTTTCGCAACTTCGCTTACACCGGAGCGGATTACGCCGGAAGAGAAAAGAAGATCAGATCATCGTTTGAGCTCATTTCCCGAATCGCTCAAGAGCCACTCGTTGCGCGCTACATCGAGCATGCAGATTTCGAGGCGGACTCTCGGATACCTGCAGACGGCCCATTCCTCTGGCGAATGGAAATATATGGCTATCGTCCCGAAACTGTCCGCGACTTGTTCGCCAATTCCCGGTACTTGTCAGGCACCGAGTGGCAAGACTACTTCGAAAAGTACGAACGAGATCTAAAAGACCATCGCTACTGCCAAGCTTCCGCTTCGTTTCTCTTAACCCTGCTGTCCAACGTCAAGACTGTGGTTCTTCCAAGGTATTGGACTCACGACCCAGAAACTGAGAAGCTTCTTGAGGCTATGGTCCGCCACGCGCGCCAACCCAACGCCACTCCAACCAATGCCAGTCTCTTATCGGTGACCACCCTGAAGTTTTCGTTCGCGCGGCAAGGCTTAATCCTGAACAAAATCACTCCGCTCCTGGCCCTTCTACGCATCCAAAAGTTCTACGCTCCCACCTCGATATCCCACACCGAAGCTCCTGAACACTCTTCTCCATGTCGAACACTCTCACCCAGTTTAGGCTCGACACTGGAAGTAGCCTACTTTCTTCGCAGCAACATCGACGGGCCCGGCATGAAACACTTTCTGCGCTGCACACCGCGCCTGAGAACGCTCGTTTACTCCCATTCGGACAAGCAATTCACTCGCATCTGGGACATCTGCGAGCTTGTCACGACCATCGGCAAGGAGGCAGGCAGCCATCTCGAAGAGCTGTCCATAACGAAACACGACTTTAGCGGCAAAATTGCCCTTGGTACAACGAACATGCGCGACTTTTCGCGTCTGCATAAGCTAGAGATCCTTCTTGACCTTGCAACATGCGTGATCAGGTCCGTCACCCACCTCGAGGCCAAAGAGAGTATTAGAACGGACTCTGTAGAGGATGCAGACTTGTCTCATGTCGACCTCCTGATATGTGGTCTGGTCCCTCCTTCGGTCACGAGGCTGTTCCTCAGCTCAGAAGATCGGGGACGTGATGACGACGATGACATTTCCACGGGCGAGTTAGAGATGAACGATGGGGTTCTCGTATTCAAGCCGAAGCCGCAACAGCACGTCCGCACTCTCGAAACCATGTTCCAAGGCTTTGCAGAGAAAAAGGCCGCTCAGCTGCCTTCTCTTAAAGAGATTCGTGTGTGGGCCGACTGGACTACGGATAAGGCTTACAGAGCCCGATGTGAGAAATTGGTTCCAGAAGCTGAAACAGTGGGCGTTACAGTGCATATCGGGCTTGGTGCGGGGTGGACACGAGTCACGGATTATGCGGGCAGATCTCCGTAGAGATGGTATCTAGTGGGATACGCAGGCGTTCATGTGCTTCACAATCTTTGATCGAGGTTCCCCCGTCATTGGTTCTCACTGACTCTCTGTGGCGTGCCTGTACCCAGCAGTATCAAGCCCGCCCGCAAAAAGCTTTCCGGGGTCATGGATTGCACATACGGCATGCCGGAGCCTGCGACCGCGGCCCGGGATGTGAACATGCGCGAAGCCGACTTTGCGAAGTTGAACGCCGTTGGGCCCAGAGACCAGGAAGATAAGGGGCAATTCTGGAGCACGGAGGAGAGCCATCCTCGGCAACAAACTATATATTCTGCGTGTCAAGCCAAACGACGGCGACCGTAATACCGGTACGAAGATCATAGCCATCACCTGAGCGCAGAACAAAGGAGGAATCTCCATCTACAAATCGTAAGGTAAGGACTTCTTGTGTTTCCCTTCAGATTGCTGACACAAGGGCAAGATGAATAGCTGTAGCTTGGTCCTTGGTATACTCTTTAGTGCTATTTCCATCTTCAGAGTTAATGTTTCTGTGTAGTCAAGCCAGAGTTCCCCGTCGGCTTCTAAGACGACGAGTACAATGGACCTGATGAGAGCCACTTTCTCAAAGTCGGTGATGACGAGAATGACGGCTACGGTTACGTCCCAATCGCCCGGCTGAGTATGTAGCTCGTTAGGTAGCTAGCGAGTAGGAAGACCCAATACCACTCCAGCCGACCATGCAAATGAGCAAGGTCCACAATATCGTCACAGCGCACCGTCAGTCATGCCTATTCATTTACCCCAATTCTACATAATTGGTCCCCTAAACTCGCATGGTTAGTCCCACGAAGTGTAAGGTGGTGAGTGGAGAACTAGAGAACTAGAGAACAACAGAAGGAAAAACTCACGCCCCCGCTCAAGAAAGCAGTCCTCGCTTGCGCTCAAGATTGGTGATTTCGCTTAGATGTTCCTGGCGTGGCAGGGGAATGGCTTTTGGAGCTGGCGAAGAGCGTTTCCGCTCCTAGCGTATAACGTTACTCGCTGCCTTTGCAATCACTCAAATCAATAAAGCAACACATTAACTTATTGGGGAAACTGCAAAAGTGCGTCATATTAGCGAGATGGAGAAAAAGAATTGTGAAAAGCCATGTTAAGATCACAGGCCCCTATCTATCCCAATTTTCCGTTCTCTCGGCCAGAAAAGTCCCACAAAATGGCAAAACAGAATATCACGCCCTCGGACGTCGATCCTGAAATCTCTCACTTGTCTGACCCATGGGGTGTAGAGATTTTTTGTTTTTCGTTGTGGTTGCCACTTCTGTCGGCGAAAAGGCCCAGTGCCGGCGGCCGGACTCGAACCCACGCACTTGGCTTGTATCCATTGCTGGTACCAACATCTAAGTTGGGCAAGTGGCTTCTCCATGGGTGAATCCATTGGGCCGTCGTACCTACACGTTTGTCAGCTAGATGATAGGAATGCGGGATTTGGGAGTTTATAAACTTGCCAGGCGGCGGCGGTCACCACTTTCTTTGGTGCTGTCGTCACTCAATGTCGTCTTCGACGTTCGACTGTGTCACTTGGCTGACGAAGAGCGCTTCCTTGCGTATGAGCCACATTGTGTGACTGATGCTGTCGTAGTCATCGTTGTCATCAGTTCCGCTGTTGTTGCTCGTGCTTTCGAGGGTAGGAAATTTGCCATGCTACAGTCCGATAGAAGAAACACACTCGCAAATAGCACATGCTCACCTTGCCTATCCGCCTTCTTCTCCATCGGTCCTCCAGCTGATTATTGTAGCTTTCAGGATAACAGGGACGGGTTGCTATTCCTATATACCCCAAATGAAAGCAGATACTAAAGGTGTGCTGGTGTAATTCCTTCCGGAACGTAGGGGATAAACGGAAAATCACCAGTATCCTCCCAACACAAAACAGTTGAGTTGACGCTCTATCGTTTCTAGAGTCGCCGAATTCGCAGAAAAATGCGTCAGTCTCTTCAGAAGTTGTTCGTCTTGATCCACCTACGCGCCCTACGCGCCTTACTCGACGGTTGCGACCCGGTCTCGTTGTAAGGTCAACTTGCCTGGAGCAGCGCCTTCGAAATCATCATCGATCTTCACCAGGAGCCGCGTTGCTAGGCTCATAATGACTGGAAATTCTTTCTATGGCGAGCCTTCCTTCAACTAGTGTATTTGGTCGCAACACCCTCCGTGCTGTTGGTGGGTTCGGGTTTGAGCGAGATTTACCGCTGTCGAAAGCTAACACTCGCAATTGCAGCCATTGTGAAGCTGTACTCAAAGTCTTTATAGCAAAGACACCGGACACATATGCTTTCAACAAGGAATATAAGTTCCTCGTCGCTGTATATCGAGGAGCCCGGGACGGAATAGGGGTACAGAGGAAGCCACAAATTCTCAACGTTCTATACAGATAGTATGTGATGGTTCCGCTTACTAATCAAGCAGAAGCGGGAGAGGGGATGGGGAGGCGAAGTGGTAATGGCGGCTATGTTGTAGAATCTCTCTCTTCTTCGGCGGCGCGATAGACTAGATAGTAGGCAGTTGGTAGAATCTGGTACGGCTAATTCACATCTACTATCGAATGGCCTTCGATCCAACTTCCGCCTTTTCAGACGTTTGTCCTTCGGTATCCCCCGCGTTGGCGTGTTTGATGGCTTTTGCAAGGCCGAAACCAACCCTGGATCCCACTTTTCTCTCCTCGTATTTCCGAGATCATTCATTTCATATTACAGAAAAGAATACTTTAGGGCTCTATCGGCCGTTGCAATTCCTGCGCGAGTCAGTTATACACACACGGGATCCAAAACTCGAGTCACGCAGCCCCGCAAACCGCAGCCTAACATCCATCATCGACGAGCATCCCCAACACTCCTCAATCCCACAATCACCCCTCGCTCCTATCCCCGTAGCCGGAATGGCATCTGCCATTCCCGATCCGACCTCAGAATTGCCGCCTCCTCCAGAACCCCAATGCCCGTCGCTGCCGCCAGAACTCTGGATCCGGATCCTCTCCTACCACACCGACCTCCTCCACTTATGGACAACATGCCGGCTCGTGTCGCCCATATTCAGCGCCTACGTCGAGCAAGCCTTCGCTGAAACACACCTGCGTACCGCACGGATCGATTTCATGCTCGAGAAACATAATCTCGGTGGCCGGACACACAGACCGGAGGTTCCGTGTACGTTTGCGAGCCTTGGGGACATCGGCGCGGACCATTCAGGGGATGGAGGAGGAGAAGGGGTAGGGAGTGAGGGAGGATGCGTTGGTGGCGGGAATGGTAGAGAAACCGTCTGGTTCACCGACACACGTCCCCGCTCAGCAGTCTGCGCCCAGGACGTCGCCGGCTTCCATTTCCAGACGGCGCATGCCAGATCACGGGCTCGATCCAAAGCCAAAGTTTCCCGCAAAGCCGAAGACGTGGAGGCTTCTACCTTCAACTTCATCCTCGAGCGCTGGGAGGATCGCGTGCGGAACAGTAAGCCGGAAACGCCGCACTATGTAATCAGCCTCGGGGGACTCGTGAACGATACAGCGCTGCCAGAGCTGAAGATTGATGTCAAACGGCGTGGTATCTCATTCCGCTGGCGGGAGATGCTAACGCTGTTTTTCCGAGAACAGGCGTGGTTGGTCCAGCTGGCCGCACAATGGGAGCACGATGTCGAGGCGCAGATCCTCGAGGATCGAAAGACCGTTCTTGAAGGGGGAAAGCCACCGCCGCGCAAATTTCTACCACGCGTCAGCGCGATGATAGAAATTCGGAAGCAGATTCGAAGGAGGAGGCTCCGGGAAGCGTATCAGGGGAACGAGAAGATGCAGTGGGCGGTGGAGAGCCTGAAGTACTTCGAACAATGCAGCGCGTATGCGCAGGGAAAGCTCAAGCTCGTTACCAGTATCAGGATCCCCGGGGCAAGTGTTGGAGAGAAGTGGTTTGGGAGCGTGCCTCTGTTGCAGGGGTTGTATCTGGATGAGTGGAGTTGCATGCACCGGATTGACGTTAAAGAGGAGCATTTGGGACTGCACTAAGACATAAGTTGGGGATCTAAATGACGGATGCTGCTGTTGTAAGAATATTCATACGTGGTACCCTGGGTGAGTAGCCCCCTAGCTTGCTGATCAATTGTGTGCAAAATATGTAACCGTTTTGTGGCTGTGGCTAGTCTAGACCAAATTCTAATGCAGTACACGACCCTATCCAATACGCAGCGGTCTTTCTCCTGCAATTTGCCTGAGCTGTTTATCACAGCTTGGCCGGAGCTTACGCAAGAATTGTCTACGTTGATCCCGTTTTCGGATTTCAGTCCACCCAAGTGGACTCATCATGGCGATGTTCCGTTGAGCATTACTTGATTCGTCGCAGGTAGTGTCATGCCACACGGCGAAAAGTTCGTCATTCTTTCAACTTGAGTTACTTGGCTCATCGACTGGAGACAAAGATGCAATAATAGCATACGATCCGACCGAGAAGCCCCAGCTCCTCGGGGCAATGCCTCGGCTTCTCCAGCTTCATTCCCTCTGACAACCAATTTGACAACTTCAGGCATAAAACCACATGTGTCAAGATCAATGGAGTTTAAACCGTTCCTCATCCAAGACTGAGAACTCCTGCAATTGCTACCCTCATCCTAGGGGTTTCGTCGAATCCCGGAGGGGCTTCCAAAGTGACAGAAACCGCACCACCCGTGGCATACAGCAGACCGCATGACCAGACAAGCGCACCCGTGTTCCATACTCCTTTAAAGTACTGGCCCTGCTGGAAGCAGCTCATCGCATTTTCCGCCGCGCCCAATATGCCGGGCATATGTGTCTGGACTTGCTCGGCTCTTCTGTGAAATTCTTCCCGTCCTTTCTCGTCGGACCGAGCTTTGGCTTCTGCGAACGATGGAATCGATGAGAACTCAGGGTATGCGGAGAATGGAGGAGCCCCTTGAGCTTTGGCTTCGGCAAATGATGGAAGTGGCGAGGATGCATTGTATGATGTGAAAGATAATGGTTGTTTGTGGAGATATTAGATTCCTTCTGTTTGTTGGGTAGGGCGTCTTTTTTTCCTGCTCACATGCGAAAAGAAACGGCAGAGAACCATCCAATACGTCGTCAAGGCCCAAAGCTTGATTCCTCAGGGGTGACGGAAACACATTGCTTTGACTGGAAGTTGTATGGCTCGAAAACCCAGCAGAATGAAGGCTAGTGCTGCCAAGGCAGATCCCATAAGATCTGTCAGAAGCAGAAGGGTTGACGAGAAAGCCACTAGCTGCGTTGAAACTTCGCTCAGACCGGTCACTTGAATTGGTACAGGTTTGTGACGAGCCTACCACCCTGACAGCATTCCTGGTGATGGCCGTGCGCCACGATCTGTGCACCGGCAATCCCAGCAGCTCTGACCTGACCTGCTCCTGATAGTCCTGGCAGTTGTTGCTTGCGAACTGGTAGTCCTCGTTGAAGTGCCTGCGGCTCGCCGAGAAACTATTCAAGTCCCCGAACGTCACCGTTTTCTCCACCTTCTGTCCGTGGATCTGCTTGTGAAAGACCCTCTTATCGACGTGGTGTGCCTCGGTCTTCCTACGCAATATGGTAGTGCTGGGCTGCGTGTTCTCTCCGTCTGCTGGACCCGGAACACCGGTAAAGGCTGTGTGAAATTGTTGCGTTACTATAATTTTCATAGTCTTCTTGCACTGATGTAGCTTACACCAACGATCGCTCCATCGTTCATATATCCGATGCTTTCCCGACTGGGATCGGATAAGAAGCGCCTTGTGGGCGTAAATATCAAAGGGTTTTCGGGACCGCTCATATTGAAGTGGGCAATTTGTTGGGCTCGTCTTTCCGAGCTTTTGGCGGAGGACGAAAGTGTGAGCAATGGCCTCGTCGGCAAGAGGATCAGTGTCGCTCATATTGAAGTTGGCAGTTTGCTTCTCAAAGGTAAGACCTCTGCGTGTGCGCGTGGAAGTGGACAGTTCCAGGGCTATCTATCCGCCCAGAGGCGCTTGAGGTTGCTATAAAAATGTGCACCATTCTCGGGTTCACGCCAGCACGGGCGCAATGCACGTCAAGACCGGTCAAGACTGGCGGTGAGCATCCTGAGGATCATAATTCGACTGAACTTTTGCATGTGGTCTATGGCTGCATCTAGCATATGCGCAAACCTGTAATGCATCCGTTCCGAACACCCTCAGAGCTGCACATGTTCAGCCGTTCTCGTTCACTGGTCGCGCCTTCAGCCTTGTGCGACTGAAGGACCAAGCCATCCGTGGATGCGTATGAATTTCAACCAATCAAGAGGGTGGCACTCGTGAGGTGTGGACAGCTGACCTCATGCAGCTATGCGGAATAGTCAAAATGCTACTTAGCCTATCATCCGATATGCTAAGCACACAACAATGCTCATTCACCCGTGGATAGGTTCGTGAGCAGGAAGGGGGCAACAGCCTCCCAGGCGAGCAAATAGTGCGGGATGCGCAATAAGTATAAGGCTAGAACATACTTGCACTGTGTCTAGAAAATTTCTGGAAGGGCGGGCGCCTAAAAGATGGCCGTAGCTCTAGAATAGTATAATAGCTATTAGTCTATCAATTTGAGAAGTTCAGATTCAGCACGCATCAACGTTTCAGAAGGCTAAAGGACACGATATTAACACAGCACCGCCACATCATTCCTCCAACCCTTGAACCCAAACCTTTGGCAGTACGAGGATTCGAAGACGTACTTTACCCTCCAAATTGGGACACACATTCTCTTCTCCCTTCCCGACCTCCGGAACCCAAAATGTGCCATCACACAGTACGAGCAAAGCACCAAAAGACAACTGGTTCACCCACTCTATTGCAAATTCATCACCTTAAAAGAAGCGAATATTCTAAGTTATTATATATTTATTATTCTCTCTATTTTATAGAGGGCTAGGGGTTTATATAAATATATAACCGATAGATTTACTATAGTAAAGGTTTAAGAATATCTATATATAGAAGTATATAATTAATATTTACTACTTTAGCCTTATTAAACTAATAAACTTCTCTAATAGTACTAGAAGAAAGAATAGCTAACTTATTTTGGTTAGAAGCTTTATAAATAATTTAAAATATATAGAGAATAGATAGGCTAAGGTATATATAGTATAGCTTATAATTTTACTACTCTTTAAGTCTTCTATAATTTTCTCTATAAGATACTATTACTTATTTAGTAAAGTATTTTTCTTTTACTAATCTACTAATATATATAAATTATATACCTCCTACTAGGTTTAGCTTATTTAGATTCTATACTAGCTAAATTTAAAAGTTACTTTAACTAAAAGTACTAACTAGAATACTATATTAGTATAAATTATTTAAAACTATATAGAAGTAAACTACTATAGCTTAGAAGAATATCTTTTAATAGAATCTAACTTAGAGTAGCTAAAATACTATCTATATATTAAAATTAATATAGTCTACTAAAGGTTTATTTTTTAGATATATATATTTCTAAGTTTAATTACTAATAATTTATCTATCTACTTTAGATATCTTAATCTAGTAAAACTTTTAGAGATATATTTTTTTTAATATTAAAGTTTTTTTAAAGCTTTAAAACTTATTTTTTAGCTAAGTAATTATTATTTAGTCTTCTAATATATAGAGAAAGTATAATAGTTATAATATAGTAAAGAATAACTACTAAAGTAGCTTTTAATTTAATAGATAGTAGTAGTTAATTTAGAGTTCTTAAAAACTATAAGTATACTAGCTAATATTTTATTATATAATATAAAATATAGGGCTAGTAAATATTACTAGAGTTATAAATTATATATAGATACTAATATAATATTCTTAAAAAATAATAAAATATTTAGATTTAGCTAGCTTTTAAACCTACTTTAGTACTATATTATTTAGTTACTAGAATAAAATAACTCTAATATTTAAAAATAATTATACTATATATATAATAAAGTACTAAATAATAAAGAAAAGTAAAATAAAGATAAGTATAGTAGTATTAAAATATTTCTAGAGCTATATAAAATTTATATATATCTATAGACTAGCTCTAAAAACTACTAGTAATAAAGTTTTTTTTACTAGTCTACTATAAAGCTATTCTACTATAGCTAGTACTAGTAGATCCAATTTAATATACTAGTTATAAAGATAGATAACTTTAGGTTCTATAAAATATACTAGTAGTAATATAACTAGTATACTAACTAAAAGCTATATCTATAAAATAGTAAAGATTTCTTTTTTTATAATAACTATAATAAAATACTATTTTTTTTATACTTTTATATATATATAAGCTATATAATCTTAATACTTTTAAGTTAATATTCTTTTATAAGGTATATAAGTCTTATAGAATAATAATTCTTTAGATATAGTTAGAAGGGCTATATAGAGATAAATAATAATAATAATAAATAAGTATTTATATCTATAACTAAGTATATAACTTAATAGTATAGAATAATATTATTAAAAATAATAATCTAAAAAAGAAAGATAGTTATTAGGACTTATCTAAAAAAATACTTTTCTAAGGTCTAGTTATAGTATTATAACCCTTACTTTATTAGATTCTAAACTATAATTATTTAGTTAATAATATAAAAATATAATAATAATACTAAAGGTTTAACTTAATTATAAAAGATTAAGTAATAAATAAAAAATTATACTAAAGTAATTTATAAGGTAAAGGTTTTAGTCTAAAAGAGCTAAACTATAATTTTATAAATAGCTATAAAGAGCTAGAACTATCTATAAAAAAGTATTCTTATATACTTCTATTTTCTATATTCTAGAGCTAACTAGATTCTAATAGATCTATTCTAATAGATCTATTTTATTTTTAGTATCTATTAATTATATAACTTAATAACCTAATTCTATTCTATATATTATTATTCTATATTAATATATCTTTTTCTAAACCTTAGAATTTTATATCTATTATTTACTTAGTTAAAGATATCTATATATCTTCTTTATATATAATAATAGTATTATAATCTAAAGAATAAAATAATCTATAGATAAAAAACCTAAATAAAATAATACTATAAAGCTTATATAAAGTATAGACTAGATAGATATATATTACTTAATTATATAATCTACTATTATATTAAAAAATACTATTAGTAATAGTATAGCTATTTCTAATAGTATATAATATTAATATATATAAACTTAATAAATAGCTTTTATAGTAATCTATTTTTAACCTTATTACTTTAATTATAATTAATTATTACTTTATAATTAGTTATTTTCTATCTTAATAGATAAATTATTATATAATATATTCTATAAGTAAGTTATATACCTTAATATACCTTACAGGCAAGCTAGATATATAAGTAAGCTAGATACTCTACCAAGACCCTACTAAAACCTATACTCTATATAATAGTATAGAATATATATAAATAATTATTAGAAATTATAGTAGGCTATTCTATTTAGAATCTACTTTTATAGCTTACTTATAGGTATATAAGTTATACCTAGACTTACTATAGTATCTATAGTACTATTAAGTTAGTTCGCCCTTATTAGCGCGTACCCTTTTCTTTACCTTCTTTCTATTACTATACGCTCTAAAGTTCTATA
>MU004603.1:0-24429 GCA_010405375.1 Lophiostoma macrostomum CBS 122681
CCTTAACTAACTATAATCTAATTACCCTATACTAAAGCTAATATACTTCTTTCTATCTTAGCTATTAACTAAGATTAAATTCCAAGTATATAACGCGCTGCAGCGACCTTTAATTACCCCTAAACAACAGTACAACGCCGACGCGCTGGAATTACTGCGCGACGCGATTGCAAGCCGAATTTAAAGAAGCTCACTAAGCTAGAAGAGGAGGTAATTACTAGGTATATACTTAACCTAGATTCGCGAGGGTTTATACTAACTCTAAGTACTATATAAAATATAGTAAATAAGCTGCTTGCTAAGCGTAGTGCTAGCGAGGTTAGTAGAGATTGGCCTAGGAACTTTGTTAAGCGGACTCCAAGCCTTACTACGCGATTCAATCGACCCTACAATCGACAGCGAGCTCTCTACAAGGACCTAGAGCTTATTAGCGCGTGGTTTAACCTAGTAGCGCGTACTAAAGCGATATATAGGATCTATAATAAGGATATATATAACTTTAATAAAACAGGCTTTATAATAGGCAAGATATTAGCTTAGCTTATAGTTACTAGCTCTAAGAGACGCGGCTAAGTAAAAGCAATCTAGCCAGGCAATCGCGAATGGGTTACAGTAATCCAGGGTATTAACGCTACTAGCTAGGCAATCTTACCCTTTATTATCTTTACTAGCTAGTACTATCTCTCTACCTAGTACTAAAAGGATATACCGCGCAATTAGTATATTACACTAAGTAAGAATAACTAGACTACTAACAGGCTAGGAGTTATATAGCTAGAGCACTTTATTAAGTATATAAAGGATTGTTATATAGGTATATAGCAGCTGCTAGTAATCAATAGCTATAAGAGCTATAACTTGCTTAAATTCCAGGAGCTCTATAAGGAGAATAAGATCTATACTCTCTATATACTGTCGCATTTATTATATCTTCTATAGCTACTTAATATTAGCTACTTCTTGCTATTAAAGCGTATATACAGGCACTAGGTTAGTAGCCTAATCTATAATTATATTAACTATATTATAAAGCTTAAGTTCCTACTAGCCTTTTATACCGCGTATAATTAGTTAATTATAAAGAAGAATATCTACTTAAGCTTCTAAGGTGCTAGCCTTGTTCTATATAGTCTAGAGGCAGTACTATTAAAGCTTAATATAAAGCTTTGTACGCTAACACTACCTATAGTAGAGGTTACCCTATAGGAAGCTAAAACACCAAGCAACGCGCGTGAGCTAGGGGCTTAGTTAATATTAATTCACGATCGCATTTAAAGGTATAAGAGCTTGTTACCTACTTCTATCCTTGCAGCTGTTAACTAGCTTAAAAAAGGTACTAAGGTAATACTATATTTAGTAGTATTAATGCGTAATTAGATTGCAAGGCTTAAGAGAGTAAATAAAGCCGCTACAACACGTAGGCAGCGTAAAAGAAGGCAAATTTAGAAGCAGGGCACCCTAACAAAGGCAGAAGGGGAGGAAATTATTGCTTAAAAGGATGTTAAGCAGCAGCTAGAAGGCGAAACGCGTTAAGGCAAGGCGCGATTAGGTGCAAGCTAATAAGCTTCAGCGCGCTATAAGCGCTATAGAGAGACTAGGTATAACTTATATACCTGTTAGAAAGATACTATAAGTATTGCTTAATCTATAGTAGTAGTTATCTCTAATATATCTTATTATATTGTTAAGATAAACTACCTAACGCGTCGCGAAAGCTAGCGAGGTGGCCCGCTCGCTTAGATGGCCCGCTCGCTTAGTATCTACGTTACATGGAGTTACTTTCATGATCCTCTTGAGTAGGCAGAAGACCGTAGAGCACACATCTTACTAAATTTGTCATTGAGGAACTTTTGTAGACAGTACGAGGGCAAAGACTACTATGATCACCGCGAACGTAACAAGGTCACCAAGGGAAGCGACAAGTGCAAAGATTGACCCAGTGGGCTCACTACCTGATAATGTTCACATTTGATGATGGCGGGGAAAAACATGTGAATTGAAGGCAACCTGGCGCAAGGAAGTCGTGTTTGTTTTGGTCCGGGAGAATCTGCAGAACCCGCGGATGAACGAAGAGATACAGTACTACCAAGCCGTCATGCAATTCAAACACCAGAATCATCTAATTCTGAAGCTATCCAACGATATTGAGAGACTGGCCTCGACGCCGCGGTATGCGAGCGACCGACTCGCAGCTGTGGAGGGAAGGAGCGGCAGCGTTGACGTACCCAGGGTACTCAGTCTCTCACTCGCTCACTGACTTCATCTTCAAACACCGAGCAAGCTCGATTGTTCAACGAAAAAGTAAAAAGTTGGCTCCCCGCGAATGGGTTCGGGTTCGGTCCTAGCCGCCAATGCTTGTCCTAGCTCCGCTGAGCATGAGTCCAGTTCGATCCCGCGAGAGGCCACGCAAAGCGCTCAAGTCCACACACCCGCGGTTTGACCTAACACCTGCCATACCAATTCTTCCCAACCGCTGTTCAGACTGCCTCGTCTGTTGCAAGGCCTTCGACGCAGAGGCACCAGGGCTTGCGTGACGAGAAGTCTCTAATCTCATGGGCAGTCGAACACCATGTGGCCTGGTTGGAGTAGGTGCACAGCCGTAAGACCCTCTCCCGAACAGTGTTGGAAGTCTCGTCTGGATCAGTGCGTGTCTTGTCCCCAATCCACCACAGACTCATTGTCGAAAGTTGCTGAAAGTTGCTGAAAGTTGCTGAAGTGTTGCTGATGTTGCTGAAAGTTGCTGAAGTTGTTGCTGGAAGTGTTGCTGATGTGTTGTTGAAAGTTGCTGAAAGTGGGAGGGGAGAAGGTGAGAGGGGGTATATATATACCCTAGGGCGGGAGGCAGAGGCTGGATCACCGGGCTAGCGCGAGTTAAGCGAGGCGGCGCTAGCCCGCCGCGCCTTACCCAGACGCGTAAGTTCTCGAGGTGAAAGCGCGTTTTCGCGTGCGCCAAGATTGCGGCCTGCCACGACAACAGTTGTGATCTGGAGTGAAGCTCAATTGCTCCAGGGCATTCGAGAGTGAAGCCCAGACTTGGCATCTCAGGACCTTGAGGCCTGTGATCTAGAGATTTGGACGACGTCACACCTGCCCTGGAGTGAGGTAGTAATAGCAATCACGTGACATCACATTCACCGGTCCCAACAATGCCGTTTCCCATTACCGCCTGAGATTCTACAGTGTCCACTTGATAAGACGATGATAAATTAGGTCACTGTGTTTCTATAGTCAAGTCGCTAGGATAATTCAGAAGCCCATGCCGCACTTTGTCTCTCAACCATCCCAGATTATGTTTGTGACCAACATAGCAGGAACGAAACATCCAACACCTGATATCTAGTGAACTTTTTCTCCTTGCAGGGCTCTAGGCTACGGGCTGACTCATCAATCGGAGAGGACGATCATGCTTGCTGTCGCTGCGACAATGCTTGAATATGTAGAGAGTGAACCTCACGGATGCCATTCTGTCAGGTGTGGGGCCGTTGGACCATCTCCAAGAAAAGCTACCAGTTCAAGCATCCGGAGACGATCACGACCATTAAGGCCCGCTGGCTGTGGAGACTGCCAGAACTTCATGAGAAGTCGAGCTTTCGGTATGGAAACTCGTCCGCTCGTGATCAACTCTTTCATTTCCTCCCACTTGATCTCATGTCGCCAACGGCACGGCTCCGCCGAGTTGCAGGGGCAGTTCTCATGTCGGCTAAAGATAAATTCGCAAAGCCCGAGAGATTCATGTCGATGGCATGAGTAGCGCTTGCAATACAGAACACCAGTGTTCGGTTGTCCTCTACCATTTAGCCCACACTGTGCTCGAAACCCTTCTGGGGCCACGTATGCTGGCCAAGTGACTTCCCGGTACGATGGCCTGCCTTTGTGGTCGAGATGCTTCCGTGCGGCGGCTAACGAACGCCCGTGCTGTGCTTCCCAATCTTCGATCTTTTCAGTCGCCAGACTCGGGGTGGTTCGCTCATGTGATGCGCCAAAACGACCGTAGACGTTGAAATCTGGTTCAGATACCACTTGTGGCGTTTTTTTGCCGTTGTACTGGTTGGAAACTCATAGGATTCGGATGCGGCGGGACATTCGACGCTGCTGGCGCTTGCTGCAGAGGCACGGAGTACTGAACAGGAGGTTGAGTCGATGGTGGAGGGGGTGGCGGCGCCTGATATGGGAGAGAGGGAGAATTCGCTAGTTGCTGATTATAGATGTGTGACATTGGTGTAGGGAATGGCGGCGCATAGTGCATATAGGACTGAGACTGAAAGGATCGTGTAAGAGTATACGTAATGCTCTGGGGTTGCGAATTCGGATAGCACGGTGGTGAGTTTGAATGGTACGGTGGCGGATTCAGATAGGTTGATGGCGAGATCGGATAGACTGATGGCGGATTCGCATAGTTTGCTTGTGGATTTGGATAGTTCGGTTGTGGATTTGGGTAGTCTGGTTGCTGATTCGCATGGTTTGGTTGCTGATTTGCACAGTTAGGTTGCGCATTGGGGTATTTCGGTTGCGGATTCGTATCGCCATGTTGCTGATTCACATAGGGCTGCTGCGGATTCGGATAGAGCGGTGTGTAACCCTGGGAGTACGGGCTCAAATCAGCTTAATTACTGAAGAAAACTAGGTGGCACTTACCTGTTGATACGCCATCGCTGCAGTGTTAAATAGAAATGGAGCGAAGAAGAAAGAGCAGGTGAGTGCGCTCTTATTGTTGGTCTGTGCGGGACGCGATCTACGTCACGTGCATGGACATTCACTCTGACCTGGAAGGTACATCAATGAGGTGATCGAACTTATCAGAGCTAGATATCAAGAACAAGGAGTGCAAAGCAATCTACGGGAACGGCTGTTCATGTTCTTCCTCTCACTACGCACTATCAGGAAGCATTTGCAGCATCAATTGCCAGCATAGATGCAAGAATGGCTGACTTCTGGAATGATACCATCCGAGTTAGTCTATTGAGATTGGCTATATTCGGACATACCCCTTACGGGTCTCTCACCGCACGCCTATTACCTCTATCTACTGTACGACCCTTACAAAGATAATCTCGACTCCTCAAACTCTCTCGGGTCATGCATGCCTCTCAGGTATCGATTCTCCACTTCCAATCTCCTGTTAGCCGCCTTCAAGCGTTCAATCTCGGCTTCGAGAGTATCGACATGTTGGCGCCTTCTGTCATGACTGTCCAGAAACGCAGCATTGAACGCCTAAGACGATTCTTGAGGCTGGATCGAAAATTCGTCCATCATCTCCTGCAACGCATCGTGCAGAGGGAATCGAGTGATGGTCTCTCCTCCAATGTTCATGGTCGCGTCAAGAAGAGTCTGCGGGCTGATATTGTGATTCATGCCCAGAGTGGGTATGGGGGTGGTCGGGACGGGAGGAAGCTCTGTCTCGAAAAGGACGGCAGTCCTTTCCGTCGCCTCATCTTCACTTTCCGTGATGGTAGAACTGCTCATCTGAGCGTTGGCAGGTGCATTCGTCACTTCAGCTTTCTGTTTGAAGTTATCTGCAGACGAGTCAGCCTCCTTAGCGCTGTCCGGAAGCTGCTCCGAGATGTCGTTTTCTGGGTCTTTGATACTGCCGATCTCACTATTGAGTGACAGTCTTGCAAGCTCATCTACAACATCTTCCTCGTCACCTCGGGGAGATTTGACGCTAATGCCTTTCCGCGTAGGTGAATCCCCCAGTTCAGTCTTCGCAGCTGGAGAAACATTTTGAGAAGTGTCATCGAATCGATGTAGAGTCGAGGTATGTCTTGACCGACTGATTTCGACCCTAGAAGGTGCTCTCCCTACAAATTCCGCGGTATGACTTGGTTGTGTAATGTGACTAGCAGGTAGAGACGGAGAAGAGACCGTGACTGGAGGTGCTCTTCTCACATTTTCAGAGACCGCATCATCGAAATGAAACCCGCCTTCCCCCTTTGTTTTCTCAGCTTGCTCCCGGGCTCGTTTAGCTTTTTGGTGACGAGTGTTGCCGCTCTTCTTTTTCTTCCTCTTACGTTTTGGCTTAGTGCTGGGGTTTGATTGATCATCAACCGATGTCTCTTCTTTTTGATCTGGATCATATTCCTCACTCAATTCGTCTACCATCGACATGTCATCCTCGTCAGACACCTCCTCATCGCTGACTAATTTCCCCTGAATAGGTCTGTGATCTTCAATAAGTAGCTTCTCTTTGCTGATGACACTGTCCTTGCTGGTGGGAAGTGAGAATTCTTCTTATTTAAACGTAGTCCTGAATGTAGACTCGGTTCCACGGGGTTGTAACTCTCTTTCGCCTTCTGTGACCAGTTCGCCGCCCGGTAACTTTCGCTCGGTGCCTTTCTTCTCCTTTGCTTCTTCTACTTCGCTAGTATCGTCTTGATCATGCAACTCTTGTTGCCCGCTTACGTCCAGATCAGCACCCATCTCATCCGCAATGATCAAATTGTCCTGCCGTCCCTCTCTTTCCTTTTGTTTTCTTTCCCTCTTCCTCTTCTTTTTTTCTTTGCGTTTCTCTCTTCGACTCTTGTCTTCATTTACAGGAGTGAGTGTTTCTGGCTTGTCAATAGCGGTTTTCAAGTGCGTGTTGTCTGTGACTAGCGCCTTTTCTACAGCTGGGGTCTTTGGCAAGATGTTGGTCTTTGTTGAAGTTTTTGGGAGGAGGCGAGGATCTTCCTGCATCGGAATTGATTTACTTGGTGGACTATAGGCGCTCGAGAGCTTCCTAGGTAGCAAGAGGTCTGAGCCTGGAGTGCCAATGTGTCCTGATGGACCCCTTTCTTTCTCCTCATGCCCTTGCTGACCACCAATGCGCTCACTGTTGTAGATGAGATCTGACAGAGCGTACGGATACAATGCAGTGCGCGGTTTCGCTTGCTCATACTTCTTTTTTTCGGTACCATCTTTTAATGTGTTTCTTAGTGATGTGCCCTCAGATGAGATCTGCATCGTATCCACATTGGAAAGAATGTCCAGATTTGAGGAGGTCACGTTGTCTAGGACTCCTGACTGATTAGGCGCCACGTGCGCGTCACCGGATACACCTTCTCCATCACGGCTCATGGAAGTTTCAATGTTTCCTTTTGTAAGAGTGGTAGGGGAATTGTCTTCAATATCGTGGCCTCGAAGATCATGTTGTAGGCTTTTTTTCGAGGCTGGTAATTGGAAACCGTCCTCTTGACGCGGACGTTTCCTTCCAGCGTAGACTGAGACTGTCGCTTCCATCCCTTCGATTGTGATAGTGCGTTCAGTCATTCTGTATGTTCTTATCGGTTTAGATATCTGGTTTCCCATCGATTATCGCGGAAGGCTCGTGGTAATAAGAGCAGTCGCGAATGGAGTTTCGTGCGAAGTTGGTGATAGAGCCCTTCTGACGCAAAGGTTTTATCTGTTGGTTCACGAGTGTATACAGAAACGTAAGTACGAGCCGCGGCATAGCTTGAGTGACAATGCAGCCTTTGATTGCGCTATTGATATGTTTGTCTCTAATTCATGTGCACATTTTGGCTATGTCTGAGTACATACAAGTCGTGAGGCTGTTTTTTCATTCTAGAGAGTTCCGTGTACGTGGGGCTCTTTACTCACATGTACGTGTACTCGCGTGGTAATTAGCTTCTAGCTAGCAAACGCAGGTTCAGCTGCCAGGAAATGCGTCGCGTATGGACTTCTAGCACATCACAGCTCTAGACATGTACCTTGTTGTCCAGACATTTCTTCACTGGACGACAAGGCTATTCGCATGCCGGTCATGGCTAAATGTAGCATGAGATGAGTGAAACGCTTACATCGCGCATGGCGAGGTTCAATGTGTTTTCCTGGAGCATGTCCGACAGTGTTCAATTGTACCCATGAAGGATCACTGACTCGGCTGCTTGCCTGCCTCAGATATGTTTAGAGGGTTTCCCCTATATTCAGTGTGGCAATCAGACTTCTCCTCCATTTCCAATGACAGCAAGTCCAAGTCAAAGCCACACTACTACTACACTAATATTTTCTGCATGGATCGTGAGATGAGGCCCGTTCGATATGACTCAAGCGTGATTTATACGTGTACGAAGGTAATAGCTATAACCTCCAAGCAACCTAAGTGTAGCGACGCTACGGTGACTAACAATGAGAACATAGGGTACATTCCATTCCACGACCTTCTATTGTTATTCGCAGGCAGGAGTAAACTGCATTTCTATTGCATCACCCATTTCTCTAGCAGCCGAAACGCTTCTCTGTACTTTAAACATCAAGTCATATAGGGTACACATCGGCAACCGAGTCACGAGAGCATATTGAGGGTAGCTCGATAAGGGCCGAATACTGTTACATTGTTTGTCGTCTTGGAGGCCAATTTGCATCTACTCCAATCAGTGTAGTGCCCAGCGAAAGGAGTCTCGGGTTGCAGGACGTAGGCAGAGGGACGGAGGGGATGTGAATGAATTTTGGGAATGGCTATGACACTTGAGCAGTTAGGGGCTTTGTAGGTACTTGAGCGTGGCTTGATGAAGCTCATGTATTTTGATGGCTTGAGATGGCTTGGAAGCTGAGCTGAGTTGGAGGTGCTCGACGGTTTCATGCATAGAGAGCTCGAGGGTGCAGACACTTGAACCTCTTCTGGATGGAAGAGGTATTTTGAGGTACGAGGTAGAGGAAGAACTGGGTGAAAGAAAGGAGTATGAGACCGAGGGAGAAATCCGCTTGATGGCGTGTAATTGTGATGACATGAAACTGGAGGATGTAAATGCATGATGAATTACTACCACCCGTTCTGAGCTGTTGTGTTTGACGATGGGGAAACAAATTTGGTATTTCGCCAAGATCCTTCGCTCATGGTCCGATATTATTATCCTGTAAGTATTAGATGAGAAGCGCAGACTTGAAGCATATTGAGACCGGGATCCGTGAATAAGCTCCAATACTGAGGAACCGTGGCATGTAGCTTCTCTGCAGCTTCATTTGGTGGAACTATGCAGTTCAAAGTCATGCCTGTGCTCATCCGTGGTAACATGCATCTTTCGTAAACGATGACCGCACTCCTGTGGGAGTTGTTGAGGTGACTGCCCGATAGGGAAGTCGCGGTGAAAGCAGATAACGCGCTGTTGCCGATTATGAGATGGCACAACACTTTCCTCCTCTGGCCATCCGTCTCTCCCCACCTCTCACCCACAAACTCCATTCAAATAGAGCGTCTTCCTTCGCAGGATGCACTGAGCCATCAAGTCATTGCGGTGAGCATGCCTAGCTCGCAATGGAAGGCTTCCGCTCACTCTCCCCCAGATAGCCTATGCAAAACATGGCGAGACGCAGCCAGCGAATGTGTGCCCTTGGTAGGTCTCATTGATCAAAGTCGAGCGCGGCTCTCACATCACTAACTTTTACAAGACGCCTGGGACAAAGTCGCTTCGCCGTCCTCGTCAGACAATGAATCACCTGCTCGTGAGACTTTCGAAAAGCGAATTCGTGCTCTTACTACGACTAGTAAGTTGTGAATACCTACACTGGCAAGACAACCTTCGCTCACTGTTCAGTAGGCGAGCATGCGCAGTCCCCACAGGCCAATGTCAACAAGCAAGAGCCCGAGCATCATACAGACTTTCCCCGCGCGGTCTCGAGCAAGCGCAGTAAGTCCATAGCAACAACTGAATCTGCCAGAGCCTGGAGCTAACATACTTGTAGAAGTCGATACTCGCCCACCTTTCTCACGCCGCGATCCACTGTCCTCTGCGAAGCTCAACAAAGTCATGGCTGGCCCTCGCACAGCTATGACCTTCGAACCATACCTCCACAGTCTCATCGAAGCTGGCGTTGTCGAGGTGGACGATAATCTCCGCGTCAATCCGGGCAAGTACGGGTCTCTGTACTTTATGAATCTGGGCTTGTGCTACGAAACATTCAACACAGATAAGCAATGCGACCTTGGAACGCGCTGCCCGTGGCGCCACCACCCCTTGACATCGACTGAGTCCCGTTGGATCCGTCGGCTCGGCTACGGAACTTTCTTCGACCGAGTTGCAAGATTCTGGAGCTTGCCTGAAGTACCCGAGCCTACTACGTTTCCGAAGTCCCCCTATCTAAAGCCAACCGGACATGCTTCGCGCCAGTACAACGAGGGAAAGAGAAAGCGTCCGCGAGTCGATAATTCCGAGGAGCTTGAGACGAAGTCCAAACGCACAGCACTCGGTTACCGCTATGATCTTGATCGTGGTGGAGGTCGTGGTGTCAATCACAGTCCAGGACTTGATCACCACTATGGACGTCGCACTTATTAGACACCATGGCAAAGTCCACGATCATATGCCAGGAATGCGATTGACCAGGCTCATAGGGTGGATAGGATGGATCGCCTACTTGGTCACAGCCAAGTCATGGCCTGAAGAAAAAGGCGAACAAGTATGCTTCTGTCACGCGTTAGCCTTCATGCTGTGATTGAGTGATGTCCCTCGTATTGAAGTTCGCGAATGAAGTGAAATGTGAACTCAATCGTGTTTCTTCTTCCTTTTGGATACCGAGACCTCGACTATGCGAATAACCCTCGACCATACCCTCCCTACAAAGACCAGAACAATACAAGCAGTGATACAAAAACCCACGCTATACCAACGCCACGCTAGATACCAAAATGCATCCCAACATCTCATTGCCGTGTACCCAGGATATGCAAAAACGCCACCACCCATCCTTTTCCCATTCGCAAAGACGCCTAAACAACCTCATCATCGCCCATCCTCAACTCCGGCTCCCAAGTCTCCTGCGCCTGACTCAACACCTTCGTCGCAAACCCCCTGACAAACTCCTCCGCCGTCCTCGTCCCCATCGCTGGTACTCCTGCACCCACCCCAGCGCCACCACGCCTTCGCACCGCCTCCTGACCCTCCTCCTGAAAGAAAAAACTCCAGATCCACCTCACGGGCGCCGAGACCGGCTTCACGCACTTCCTCCACAGCAGCGTGGGCAGCACGTACGGGTACCGCGGCGCATCCATATCGACGCCGAACCCGACCATGGAGCGACCGTAGAGCCTATGGCAGTATTTCTCGCTGCATATCGAGTCAAAATCAGATACCGTTAAGTTCGATGATGCGGCGGACGATGCGCGTAGTGTAGCGGTTGGGAAAATGGACGTGCACGTACCAGGCTATGCTCTCGGACAGGAACCAGAGGAGGAGGGTCAGCAGCGCGATGGAGAGCCATGTTAGGCGCGTGCGCTTTGCGGGGGTGGAGGGGGAAGTGGGAGAGGGAGAGGGAGAGGGTTCGTAGAAGAGTCGTTTGGAGGATGTCCAGAGGGAGTTGAGGAGTGAGGTGTGGGTGTGATTGCAGGATCCGCAGGGACAGTCGCGGTAGATGATTTTGACAGAGCTGGAGTCTTCGCCGTGGTCGACGCGGTTCTCGACGCGTTTGATGCCGCGGCTGGCGTCGCGGATGCTGGTCCGTGCGGCGCGCAGCTTTTGGTTCATGGTGTAGAGCTGTGCGAGTTCTCGTTGTCGCTGGCGTTCTGCTTCAGTGCGGGGTGGGTCTGTGGGGACTTGCAGGTTTTGAAGTGTGTCGTCGTCTGCATCTGCGTGTTCGAAATCGTCTGCTATTGGGGCGATCAAGTCCTCTAGAGAATCGATTGTGGAGTCTCCGTAAGCGTCTTCGTACTGACGCACTCTGCCATTGGCTTTGGCTTCCTCGATGATGGCTTCGAGGGCTGAGCGTGGTAGTGTTGGGCGGGCAGGTTCTACTGAAGCTGCTGTTTCTTGCGGATGGTCCGCTTGTTCCTCAGGCAGTTCAGTGACCTTTCTCTTCCCAAGTGCTTTTTCGCTGGGTCCAACATCAAGCGGAGACGAGAGTTGAGGGTCTTGGATCGGACGTTGGGATGTTCGCGGGCCCGGAGTGTCGACCCAAGCACCTGTCACGACAGGCGTCTTCGCCTCTAGTGCAGACGGTTCCAGTGGCAGAGGCGTCACATCAATATCATTGTTTCGGTGTTCCAAGGCTAGGGCGGGCGCCGACAAGGATCGCTGTGGCCCATCCGCTGGCTCAGCTTGCCTTGGCTGTATACCAGGAGCAGTGGCTGCATTATCGGCCGCCGTCGACTCTGTGGCAGGTGCATTCTGTACAGCAGGTGGCGGTGCGCTGGGAATGATTCTTGAGCCGGTGCTGTCCTCCTGTCTCGACGGCGCTGTCTGCGGTCGCGCCGCAGCCACTCTGCCAGGGCTCGGAGTATTACTCGAAACCCTCGCCAGTCGCCGCAGCAGGTCCTGCGAGTCTTCTCTTCGATGCATTGGCCTTTGCGGGCTTGTCTGGCCGTTGGCGAGCAGCCCGGGGTCAATCAAGCCCACAGTCTCGGAGCTCTTCTTGTAGACGACAATGGGCGAGTTCTGTATCTGGTCCCCTACTTCTCCAAGCACAGGTTGTGATCTTCCCAGCGTCTTCCACGAGCCAGTCCGCTTGCGCAGCCGTATTTCCGAGGATGAGCCAGCTACCTGTGTTGTTTGCTCGGGCGCTGCTGGCGCGCCTTTGCCTTGGTTTGGCGGAGCTTGTGTTGAAGAGGATCTGCGCCGGCGCGTTTCCTCTGGCGAGTCTTCGCGTATGCGATCGAGCCTGTTCGTCGTGAGGGCCTGCTCCTTCAGGTTCTCAATCTCTCTCTGCCGTATATCGTCGAGCACGGTGTTGCGGGGCTTGTACGGTGTGGAAGCGATCATGGACGCCTCGTTGAAGTCCATCGTGAAGTCCCAGTCGGGTTCTCTCTCCAAATGCGCATTTCTTCGACGAGTCGATGCCGGCGTGCCCTGGAGAGAGCTCTTCCGGGACAGCGGGCTGTCTTCGATCGAAGGGCGTGGGATGTCTGTTCTCTCTCGGTCTACCGGCCGTGGTGTCGCATCGTCCGTGAACCGATTGATCGTCTCGTCCTGCGCGCCGGCATCTGACTCGACGTCCGGAGTTATTGCGCGCAGCCAATTCCTCTTCACACGCGCCTTTCGTCCCCACTCTGCCGGCGGCCGTACTGCAGGATCTGAGCGTACAGACCCGCTGCTGCTCGATGGGCTGTTGAATTGCACGCGCGTGTGGGTCCCCGTCGCGACCGTATCTTCCGCGTTCTTCCTGTCCAGATTATCCAAAGTGAGAGCAACGCGTGGATGCGTTCGAGCCTTTCGAAATGGCTGTATGTTTCCCTTCAGTGCTTCCTGTAGCCGCCGCTCGTCGCGCGCATTCTGCATCATGAGCTTGTCGAAGTCGTCGTCGGCGTCATTCTCGAGGCCCGTGATGTCGGAAACAATCGAGCCTGAATTCTGCGTGTTCTCGTCGCGCGCCTGCGTGTTCATGATGGCGAGCGATTCGACATGGGCGCCAACCTTGGTGATGTAGTTGTAGCTGGCCGAAAGCGGGGAGAGTGGCTGGAGCGGCCGGCGCGCACTCATTGGCGTCTAGTCGCGCGCTGTCACGGGGCGCATGGTACGAAGGTGTCAAGAGGACGCGATTGCGTAGGATACAGTAGAGCAGGTGTAATTTGGTTGGCTTTGGGTGCTTTGTTTTGCTTGTGCGCGCGTCGTGAAGCTCGCCCAGATCTCCGTGCACGTGCCATCGATCGCTACAGGCATGTTGAAGCTTGGATGAAACGGCCATTCAAGACTCCACGGGCAAACGCGACTTCGGCTTCGATACGATGATGGTTGATTCAGCATACTGCAACAGCCATCCGCTAGCTTTCCACTGTGTCAATGAAGCTATACATCATCAGTTGAGAACTACCCACAGCAGAGGAGTCAACCTTGTCTTGCTCCCCGCTTCACCTCTCCTGGCCCTAGAGGACATGGGATCAGAATCAACATGTTTTCGCGTCGTATAAACTGCTCATCTCGTGGCTCATGATACGGCCTTTGCAAACATTGGAAAGTATCAAACATTTCTTTGCTCTTCCAAGGGTTGCGTCGTGATGGCGCAGCCGACCGGTGAGGACAGCGCTTCGAATGGCATGCAGGCGAAACTCCGAGGGGGCCCAGACTCAGCCTGACCTCCTACTTTACACATTTTCTCTCCCGCACTCGACGTCTGCGTTCCGGGTCACAAAAAGAAAGATGGAGGCCCTCGCAGGTCTCTCAGTTGCTGCCAATCTGATGCAGGTGATTGCCTTCTCTCGCGATACTGTTGCCCTATGCAAGACGTTACGCCAAACTGGATCCATCGACCCTGCCCTTGCTGAGAGGACAGTCAAGATCCGAAGCTTAGTCGAGGACCTGGAAACGAAGATATCGCAATCCACAGCCCTCCTCAGTCAAAGCCAAAATGCTGCTGTCACCACGGAACTTCCGAAGTTTTGTAAGGACGTCGTGTCGACAGCGAAGGATCTGGAGGCGAGGCTGCATCCGTTTATTAGCCAGAAACGTAGGAAACTTGGGACTGCGAAAGTTGCTATTAGAAATTTCATCAACAAATCCGAAACGGATAGACTGGAGAGAACATTGCTCCAACTCGAGCAGACTCTTCAAACCCAGCTATTAACCGGCATCTGGTATGATGATCGCTCGGCCATCGCGATTGCGTTCATTGCTGACGCCTTGAAGGTCCAAACAGGATGCAATTTTCATTCAGCAACACCAGAGTTTCGAGGGATTGGAGAAGGAGCTGAAAGATTTCATACAAAAAGACGCACAGGAACGGACTGGACTAGAAGATGACATGCGCCGACATTCTGAAGTGATGGCCAAAATCCCCATCGACCTCATCGAAAGCTTCGCAAATAAGATCCACGAAACGAAAGAGCACATCACCCAAGTGGTACTTAGCTCGGTGGAGCGTCAGCAGATCCAGCGTCAGAATGATCAACTTCGTCGCAGCTTCCTCTTTAACCCTAGAAATGCTCGCAAGACTGCCGTGCGCAAAGCTCATGAGGAGACCTTCCAGTGGGTCTTCGAAGCTCCTGATGACGACATCCACTCTACGTTTCGAAAATGGATTCTTGCCGACGACAATCCTCTGTTCTGGGTTCAAGGCAAACCCGGATCCGGGAAAAGCACACTGATGAAGTTTCTCGCGTTTGACGATCGGACCTCTGAACTGATAAGGTCAAAGCATTTATCACATGCTATCTTGGTCCACTTCACATGGATGGCGGATAAGAAGGTAGACGGGACCCTCCGGGGACTTCTGTGCTCATTGATCTACCAAATTCTTGAGGCAGACACGGATGGCCATCTCACCGCCAGGTTCGTTCGGGATCTACCAAAATATCGGCGCCGGATCTCTCCGATCGAGTGGGAAATGGAAGAGCTGGAACATATCCTCGAGACCCTAGTAAAACTCTACAAAGGCCTCGTAGTCATGTTCGTTGACGGACTCGACGAGCTCGACGTCAGCGAGGACAAAATGCAACTTAATCAAAGCCTGCTGGAGGTGGCTTTAAGAGTCAAGAACCTGAAGCTGTGTGTGTCGAGTCGACCAGAACCAGAATTCCAGCTTTTGCTTCGCAAATACCCCACCATTAGGCTGCAAGATCTGACCGAGAATGACATGAGAATAGAAGCGGAATCAGAGCTCCCCAAATACTTCGCATTTGCCATGAGAACCATTTCAAGCTGGGAACTCCACGATCTTATAAGTCTAATCGTTGAGAAAGCTCAAGGTGTGTTCCTCTGGATTATCTTAGCACTGATATGAATTAGAAGAGGATGTATTGCATTCGACAGCCTGGAGCAACTTCGAGCAAGTTTGGAGGAGACTCCAGTGGAACTGAACGCATTATACAGTAGTATGTGGGACAGACTCGGTCCTGACAAGAAGCGTTACCAGAAGTCGGCTGGATTCCTACTCGCATGTCTGCAGCAGTGGCATGATCAACCTTATCCGGGATCAGGACCCATGCTCACCTTCCACCTCGCCATCTGCCTCGATGAAAGCCAACTCCGGAGTTTGATGAGCGACAGAACTAGCTTCTTGCAGAGTAAGGCCTTTTCTGAAGCCTGTAACACATTTCAACGGCAGGCCGAGTTTTATTGTGCAGGGCTTGTCGAGTTCCGAAAGGCTCCAAAGGAACTCGATTTTCTCGGAAGTGGTGTCGATGATCACATAGGTCTCGCAATTGACTTCGTTCATCGTTCACTGACTGATTACCTCGATCAAGACGGACGGTGGATGACCAATGATGTAGACATGGAGAGTGTGCATCTCGCACTTTTCCATGCCGCTTTAGGGGAGACGATGGTTGATCATGATGTGCTGCATAGGGCAGGATTCAACTCCCGAACTCATCGTCGCATGAGCTACCTACCATGGGTTTTAGAATCGCACCCTAAGCTATTGCGCGCGATGATATGGTATAGCTCCTGGGTGGGGTGCACACCACGTCACGAGAGTAACGCTAGCTTCCTTGGTCCTTTTAAACAAACACATCCTTTGCGGAGCTTATCACTACTGGAAGAGGTCTTCGAGGTTTCCAGTATGACGAACTTCATGGAGTCGGTCGCGATACACCACCTGGACTGCTTGGTACCGCCGATTCAGCTTAGAGTGGCGCCTCATTCTCTGGTACCATATCTGTGTTGGAAAACACTCGAAAATGAAGCTCACTCTAAAGTTAGCCGGAGTTCACATCATCTGGGACCTCGGTATATCGAAAGCTTAAGCCAAGATTATCCATCATGGGCATATCCTCATACAGTGCAGGGTGCGTTCCATGTCATTCCTCAACTTCTCACTCCGGAGGAGTCGATTCAAACGTTCATCAAGCCGCTTTGGAATATTAGCACCCTGATACCACGTCTTCTCCAGTCAAACGGTGATCCGGACAGAAAAGTAATACAATCTATCATAATCTCTGAAGAACATTGCGTCGCGTCGAATGTTCAATATGGCGTCGGTCTGCCCAATTTTCTTGGGCTGATGAAGCCTGAATACTCTACTGGAATTATCTTCAGAATAAATTCAGCCGTCATGGTCAATAGCGTCATTGCAAGGACTTTGAGTCGGAACTGTCCTCAGAGGATTGATCATTGGACACTGGATCATGAAGAGGAACTCAAAGGTCTGCTGCGACCTAAGGATGAGTGTGAAGTGGAAGTACTACTCATAGGACAGATACATGACCGAGAGAGCCCCTGTTTTGGTACCTCCAGGCCAGTGACGGTCTTTGATCTTGAGCGTTTCCAACATCTCGGTTATGATCAGCTCAAGTTACATTGTAAGGAACTTGTGCAGATCTTCCAGGGTAGAAACTCCAGATACTTCGTTCCTTCCGAAGCTCAGTCCGCCGCGATATCCACGCATTTTTATCCAGATTTCTCGCCAGAACGTTTAACCGGTCCGTATAGCGCATGCTATTGCTCAGATTGTTCGAAGACTGCAAATCCTAAACATCTTCCTTTTAGGCGTAAACAACCAGTCCAATTAGTGCAGCACGTCATAGGCGATTTCATGTCAGGAGACAACGAACGCGTCTACAATATCCCTGAGTACCTGCGAGAGAGGGGTCAATATGTACCCACAGAAGAGGATTGGCTTGAGTATATGGAGGCGAAGAGTACTTATGAGAGGGTCGCTGTACTCGATCGCTTGAACAAGGAGAAAGCTGAGAAAGAGGCGTGGATGTGCAAGAATTAGTTCTGGACGTGACTGATACCTGGGCCGACGAACGCAGGGCTGCTGGAATGAACGAAATGAGGATGTACTGTTGCGCTGGATGCGAAAATTCGCAAGCGACACTGATTGAGCGGAGTTTGGATCGCATATTTTCAACATACACGACCGGAAAGATCAGAACACGCTTGTTCTAGATTCTTCTGAAGTCCCCGGAACTTCATGCGGTCACTTTCAACCGTATGGGGAGCGGGAATCCATGGGAACTATGGGGGAAACAATACTAACGAGAGTCATGAAGCTTTAATGGGCTTCGTTTCCCTCGACGGTGCTGCTTGGACGTCGTATCATGTAATCGGTGCCAGGTCTTTTGGCAGGAATCGGTTTGAACAACGGCTTCTTGAACAACGGCTTCTCTCATCAATGTTACATCACACCTGTACTTCTGGGACTCATTATGTGTGGATCCCCCCCTTTATCTTCCGTGACGATGGTAATCACCATTCAACTTTTCTTACGACTACGCCCTCAGTCATTCTCGCAATGTAGTCTCATCAGATACCTATCACATCTTCTGTCGCCGTACCCCATACCCATATCTTTTCTCCAACGTTAACGAAGTGTCGTTTTCACAAACAATTGATGGGCCAGCTAGACCTGACTGATGCTCAACATCTGCAAACGCAATGATAGACGGCTAGATTGTGGCTGCTTCAGGATACACATACACCTTGACTCTTTTGGTTTTGATTGCGACAACTTTCGCTGCTCTTACACATGACAGCGTCCGAGATGCAGTTATGTTCATACTACCGGGTTTTTGAAGCAGGGTGGTTCCAGTGGTGAACGTGTGGTGCCAGTGTTCTTTTTCTTTCAGTCTCGCTGGGCTCAGACATTCGCAGACATGACTAATCTTTTAGAGGAAGACTGCAAAGGTATATCAATTTCCTCCTTTAGAATTTTCAAAATAGAGTGACGATGTCCGGGTTCAAACTCCGTTTTAGTGTCATGCTGGGATCTCACATCCTCAAGATTAGAACGTGCATTGAAGTAGAGGGCGCATTTTGTCTTGTAATGAACCTTGTTACATGTTGGGGGATAGAATGGAGATAAGTTATTCTACACATGGGCGTGCAGATCGCTTTTGAGAGCGCCAGAACATATGTGGATGTCAATGTTGTTTTGATCTCTGTTCAGTTGCTCACTCGAAGAACGCAGACATTCCCATTGCCATCATCGAATTTCAAAGCATTCTGTAGAGAAATGCATATGAAATCCCAGCTGTCGGCGGCAAGACTGCGATAATTCAATGACCAAGTTACAAGGCGCATTTATTCTAACGGTCATCCGGATCGGTTTGCTAGAATGTAAGACGCAAACTCAATAGCGATTCATCTTTTGATCTGTCTGGCAGCTGAAGAGGCAAGGTACAATGCAACAAATCAGCTTTCGTCTGTCTTCAGGTCTTGCCGTGCTGGGGACCTTGCACCAAACGTGTTTCAATGTGGAAACTGCTCTTCTGTTGTGACTTCCCATTCAAGTAAGAACCGGGGATTTCAGATATACGATTTTTCCACGAGCAGTTAGGAAGTCGCAGGTATGGATGTCTTCTAATGCAATTTCTTCAGAAGGAAATCTTCCCGCCCATATGCACCTTGCTTCCAGACTTGAGACATCTCCTGAGGATGGGCAAAGTATGCATCATATCTAATTTCAACATGTTTCGGTTTCAGCACAAAGCTTCAGAGTCACATCCGCCATAGCAACGTCGAGCTGCGACTTTTGAGCTCATATTGACGGACCTGAAGTTCGTTATTCTAGGCATAACCATCCTCCGATTGAATCTCGACGCGAGAGAGAAATCTCAGAGATGGTCTCGAAGCGATTGATTCCACGTCTCGAGCTTTCTGACCACAGACAAAATGAAGAGAAGGGAAAGAAACCTTGGTTTCTGGATATCTGTATGTGAATGCGTGTTAACCTTGGGAACGTAATCATGCAGTATCTTGACACCTTGATTTGAACAAGTTAATTATGAAGACCGAGAAGACCTTAGCATGCGTCGCATTTCAGGAATTCTTAACAGGTGGAAGCAAAAATTATCAACGAGGTTTGATCCAAGTTCCCTGGTCCTCTCCCAAGATCATGATGCTCGGCTCCGTGTGAGGTCGTTTTGAAGAGGGAAATGAAAGAGATCACTATGTATACAGGTCGAGATGGCGATAGTCTAGAACTCATTCCAAAGGAGAACTCATTCCAAAGGAAGCGAAAACATGACGAGTGCGTTTGTCATTACCTAGGCTACCACAGAGCACCCGGAGGGTGTATCCGCGTCACGTGACGTGGTCTGATCACTATGCGTTTCAGGACATTTTCCCAGTCTTGCTCTAGAGAGTGATACGAGGACCGACTTGTCTGTCTTTGATACGAGGTGGAGTAATTCTGTAGAAGAGGAATTACGCCATACCTAGGTCGTCGTGTGGCTTAGTCATTAAGTGCAACTTTCTCCGAGATTTAGCGCGTCTCGGTTGCGGTCGCGGCGGACGAAACTTCTGCCGTTATGAGATGCCCAGGTGCCCAGACGATTACACAGCGTAGCCTTGACTGAGTCATTATGAAGAACACTCTTTTTGGCATTTGGGCATGGAAGCCTTGCGCCAGCGACTATTCATGGCGCAATATGTACCACGCCTCGAACTAAGACGGTAGTAAGTCTCCCCCCATTTCGAAAAACAACTTCGGAGAATCTTGCCATGGGAATCAAAGGTTGCTGGACATGCAGAGGTAAACACTTCAGACTTGCTCTCGAAGCGGACAAGCTACCCTTTTTTGGTCATCAGGCTAATTCTTGCACACGTAGAGCGCAAAGTTCGATGTGACTCGCAGTGGCCGAGGTGTGGTAACTGCACGAAGGCGCGGCGAGTTTGTCAAGGCTATGGCACGCAGCTATCCTGGCCTCGAGATGGGGACAAAAAGAGAGCAATCATCCCGCGAGACAAGCACCGTGCAGTGGTCACCCTCCAATCAGATGTCAGGGGATTTCTGAACGTCTCTTCCTGGGATGTATCATTATCAGAAGCGCTAGAGAATGGAGAGATTCCTTGTAAGACTATCTCCAATACACCGTAACAGCAATCGATACTGACATCCATCTACAGCTACTTTTCTCCGTACACTGCAATTCCCTCGTCCGACGTATTTATCGCCTATCGTACTCAATAGAGAGGAGTCGCAATTATTGGGGTTCTGTATGTGGGGCCAACGTTTCTTGCCTATTAATCCTACTTATCGGCATATTCCAGTCAACGAATCAAGGTCTCTGCTTCTAGGACCGACCGACGAGGCGGTTTTGGCACAATTCATACTGCGAGTAGCCTTCTCCGAACCGGCCGATACGGATAATCCGGTGCTACAAGCCGTGTTTGCTCTCGTGTCATTGAAGCTTCATGGTAACTTGAAGAGCTTTCATTACAAGCGTCTTGTCATCTCAACGGTCAAAGATACAGCGCACTGGCTGGAGGAGGAGCATTTGACTGACGAGAAGACGTTGCTCCAGAATCTGATGGCGATGATGCTGCTGTACCATCATGAAGTAACATACCCATTACGCCTATAATTTTTGTGATCGGCTAACGATTGCAGATGTCACTGGAATCCCATTCCAAAGGAGGATGGGTAGTGTTTATGTGTGCGGTGAAAAGAATCATCAACACGTCGCCAGCAATTCAGAAGCTGGTTCGAGATGAGTATTCGGTCTTCCTCGACTGGATTTACTATCATGAGTCGCTTGGAGAGTTCACAGTCAGGCACTGGGCTGTACCTTACGTGGGTTGTGGCTTTGCTCCCATAGTAAGATCGCCCAGAGCTATTGAGGGACGCGAGTCAGAGGTGAGTAGATCCCATCCTCACAGATATCAGCAATTTCTAATCATATGGCAGGCGCAGAATAATATCGGATGTCCGATCGATGTGCTCCAGCTCGTTGTACATACATGTAGGCGGGCTATGGTCACTGAATCCTTGAAAAACGATTATGCACCCTCGATCACTGATTATGCCAATGCTGGGATGCAAGCGCTGGAAGAAAATATCTCCAAGGCAGTGGGAGACTATGGTCCTGTCAATGTGCTGGCTGCGACGCCTATGGACCGGAACACTATGGTCTCCGATCTTCATCGGCTTGCGTGCTTGATATATGTCAATCGGGCATTCCATCGCGTGTCAGGGATAGAGTTCCGTCACAGACGGCTCGTGAGAGAGGGAATAATGCTGTTGGCCGAGATGGTAACATGTCAGAACGCATGGCCACTGTTCATCATCGGTTGCGAAGCAGTTGACGACGGCCAGCGCCTTGCTATCCTGGACGTCTTTGAAAACACGCGACAAGATCGAAGACGAAGATCAGGCCACATTGAATTTGTTCAGCATATGGTGGAGTCGGTGTGGAAGCAGCAAGATTTGAATGTGGAGAAGCAAGTCGATTATCTAACGATCCTCAATGCGGTCATTGGTGGCATTCCGTTCATGCCACTATTCGCCTGAATCCGGTCTTGAGCCCTTCATTCTCTGCGATCGTCTACACATCCCACGGAGACAGTTCGTTTGTAGATTAGAAATAGTCATCGGTGGTTCCACGAAGGGACAGAAATTTCCCACTAGTCGCTTCTGAAAGACTTTGAATCACCTGAAGCTGGGCGGTAACTGATTCATCTACCGGAAGCGGTCCAGTGACATTGGGGTCGACCTTGTGGAACATGCCCAGCACGAATTTACGCACTTCTGGGTCGCCTGTGACTGCTTTGGCTGTTTGGAGTTAGCTATCTGTGCAAGGACGGTTCGCTTTGCGCAGTGACCTACCAGCATCTGTGTTCACCCATCCTGGAGCTAATGATAGTGTCTTGATGCCCTCTGGGGCCAATTCTGCGGCGAACTTGGTTATGGCCATGTTCATGCCAGCCTTGGCGACGGAATATCCTAGCAGTGTTGAGAAGCCAGTGATTCGAGTGAATTCGAGGTCTGCACTCTGACTGGAGATGAATACAATCTTCTTTTCGGTGCCTTTGCGAACGAGCTCGAGGAAGGTATTGATGACGTAGATGGGGCTGATCAGATTCAATTTGATCTGTGTGCAGTCAGCTTTAGCTGTCATCGCTCAAGTGCTAGCGATTGTATCTTACCCCCTCATCGAGTTCATGTTGAAGCACATCGTCCTTTCCATGACTGTACCGTGTCAGATTAACTCATTGTCAAGCGTATTCAGGTTGTCTACGTACAAGGCAGTCGGCGGTAGTACGCTGGTATCTGGCCCTGCGGCACCGGCGTTGAGTATCAAGACATCAAGCGAACCCCCGGTGATTTCGGAGACTTGAGTCGCAGCCTCGTTAAGCTTTCTCGTGTCGGAGATATCCGTCACTATAATATGGATGTTTCCGCGCTTCGCAGCAAGCTCCTCAAGCGGACCAGCGGTGCCTCGGCTTCGAATGATGGCGAACACTTGGTTGTTCGGATTGGCGGACTTTGACGAAGCAGTCAGTGGCAGACCTTCGACATGAGCACGACTGTAGTGGTCTACTTACGATGTTATCCACAAATCCGAACTGCAAATATACTCATGTTAGCATTTGAGATCTGGCTGCGGAGTCGATTTGGAGATGCTTACACCAATGCCTCGCGTCGCGCCAGTAACAGCCCAGGAAACCATTGTTGCAGGTTGTAATACTACCCGGAATTTGATCTAGAATTTGTAGTATTGGAGAAGACGAAGGTGATATGGCGTTTTCAACTCTGTTTGTTGTGATGCATCGGATAGAGGGAAGGCTGTCGGTTCTCTTATACCCAACGCGGGTTGAAAATGCCCTTATGACAATGAGAGGTATTCTATGAAGCATGGTGTAATCACTGGAAAGTACTAGCGTTCGCGTATGACAGTAGACTTATGTAGGGTCAGGCAAGTTTCCCCGACTCCTTGTACTTGGAGCATTGAGAAGCTTCCATGGCGCACACCACCGCTTTCATGTGAGCATCGTTGTAGTACTCTTAATATGGTTCTTGGGGTATTGACTAACACTGTTAACGTTAATAGCGGATCGAGCAAGCATCATGTAGGATGAAGCAGGTTTTTCCGAATGCATATAGGTGAGCTAATGACAAGACTCTTAGCGAATACTACAGCAGTGTTGTAGAGCCCATATGCTTGTTTGGAGTGCGCGCTGAAGGAGCTGCAGGAATTAGTAGATGGTAGTAGGGTTATGTAAACTGAAGCAGCTTTCTCCGACCTCAGGATTCTCCGGGACAAGCCAAATCCGATCGCAATATGTCATTACATGAAGAGTCGCTCTTTCGAACTCTAATTACTGAGAACGATCCTCGAAGTGGATTTGGATGGCTAACTGTTGCTTATCCTTAGAGTGGTGCCTTTCGGCGACACATGGTGATGCATGCCGTCAGACGGGCAAGGGCAGCTCTAACGTTACCCCGCATCTGTCGGGTGCAGAAATAAGCGGAATTTCTTAGCGCGTTTTTTAAGCTTTATAATCCCCCTATTATATAAGAGTTAATACTTAAATATTATAAAGTAAAAAAAAAGCTAGTAGGAACTTATTATATAAGACTACTTTATAATAAATTTATTTAAAATTGTTAATAATTCTATTAATGTATTTTACTACCAAGTTAGTTAAACTACCAAGTTAGTTAGTTTTTCTTAGTAATACTAACTATTCTATTATTATAAGATATCTTAATAATATATTACTTTTATTCTTAAATAAAAAGATAGAATTAATCTTATCTTTTAGGCCTACTAAAATTATAAATTTAAAAGTCTATAATATACTATAGCTATATTTAATATTCTATATATAACCTTAATTAATAAATATAATAGAATTTTCTTTA
>MU004604.1:0-24281 GCA_010405375.1 Lophiostoma macrostomum CBS 122681
ACTAAGGCTTTTTTTATAGTATTAGATAGCGTATATAGTAGTCTAACTATAGTAGCTTTTCTTTCTAAGTCTTAGAATAAGCCTTAAGAAGGAGGGAGGCTATATAACGGGTATTCTGCTCTATACACCTAGCCCCCTTTAGATAGCTAGGGCTTAGCATCCTGCCAGGTATAAGACCCCGCAGGAGCCGTGCCCTGCACGACTCCCTAAGGTCTAGTCTCGCTCCCTCTATCAATACTATCCCTATACTGCATCCTGAGTCCCTCCTGCTATATCCTAGGCTTCCTGCTCGAATACCTCTCACACTAATAGTATAAGAATTTTTTACTAGGCTCTAGTAGCTCTAGATCTGCAAGCGCATTATTAATTAGGGCTATAATAGTAGAGTTATGAGATTGTGAAGTATAAGTGTTTTGGTGTGGGTGGCCCATCACGCGATGTGGCGCATCACGCGCACGGACACGTTACGGCATTATCCCGGCGAATTCTACTTCAGAACTCCCCACGCCTTCGAGATACTTTTCATTATTGCCTTACATGTTGTTAACAGGTACATCAGTCCGGTCCTACCATGATTCGATGCCAAAATCAGATGAAGATCAAAAACAGCTTCCTCATAAGTCAGCGCCGGGAGTGCAATCACCTCGCACGCACAGAATCTGTCGTATGCAAAAATAAGCGGAATTTCTTGGCATGTTCTGCGCGTCGCGCGACCTCATCCTGATTTTGACTTCCCAGCCACATAAGTAGGATACCTAAGATTTGCTAGAGCAGCTCATAGTAACTTAAGGAACCCTACTTAAAAGCCTGGAGTATTATTATTAAGTGTTGGTAAAGCTGTAGGGGGTCACTTCTTCGTGATTTTTTGCCAAGAAAAGTCAGAATTCAACATGGCCCAAGCTTCTTTCTCGTCCAAATAAGTACCCCCCTACAGCTCCACCAATACCTAATAATATTATTCCAGCCTTTCAAGTAGGGTTCCTTAAGTTACTATAAGCTGCTCTAGCAAATCTCAGGTATTCTACTTATGTGGCTGGGAAGTCAAAATCAAGATGAGGTCGCGCAACAGCTCAAAAACGCGCCAAGAAATTCCGCTAATTTCTGCATACGACAGATAGGTTTCGCGCCAATCTGCACCCACACAACACTGACAACACATCAACCTCCGGACCGCGCTGCCTTATGTTCGCCTCGTCGTAGACCAATTACATTTCAGCATCTCAGCCCCCAACGCCTGGTACGGCTAGTGCTTACACTCCAAGACGCAATTTTTTCCAACTCGAGCATCTATCTGGCTCATTTCTCAGCAAGATCGTAACATGCACTTGCTACCATGACGCCAGATGACCTTTGCGACCCTCTGATGCTGTCTGCGGAGATAGCCCGTGTTTTTGCACCCGTCGCCGCTAACGTCACCGGGGCCTCCAACATGGATATGTGCTCTATTTGCGAGCGTCCTAAAGAAGTACCAGGATTCTTCGACACGGGGCACGAGTATCCTAATGAATGGTCTGCCCCTTCTCAATCTTTTCGAAAAGCTGGAGAAATGGGCTGTCCACGCTGTGCACTGATAGTTGATGCAATAGACACCTATTTTGGGGCCCTCTCCAGCCTTCCATGGGTAGAGTGTACCTTACGTCGCCCATACGAAGGACACGTTGACCGGATTGAGATTGAGCCACAGCAGACACCTCTCAGTATCATGGTACCAGGCATAGCAGCGTTTGAGATATTTAGTATAAGAGGTAAGCAATGACAGACTCTAAGGTCCTCTGATATGCTTCGTTCTGATGATCTTTGGACCAAGATGAACTCCTTGAGTCCCTAACATCTCTCAGGATACGGAGCTCCTCCTGAAACCAGCGCGACAAGACACCGTTCAACATCAAGCCAAAAGAAATCTACCCCGACGACCCAACATGTGACCAAGCCCTTTATTCTGCGCAATCGTGGATGGAGGATTGCGTGCAAAACCACAGAAAGTGCAAGGTACTCAATCCGAGGAATTCTACGTTACCCAAAAGGATTTTGCAGCTCAGAGCTCCTAGAGCCTTCTTAAAGGAGCACTTACAACCGCGGCCAGAAGAGAATTATGCATGCTTGAGTCACTGTTGGGGTCCACAAGGTCCTACCATCAAGCTAACGCGCAACACGGAGGAAACACTGCATCGAGGAATGCCCATCGATGACTTGCCCAACACCTTCGCCGAGGCTGCGCGAGTATGTCTCAAGCTTGGGATCACCAACCTCTGGATTGACGCTTTGTGTAAGTCAATCGTTGAAAACGCTACCTGCATACAGCTGATTTTAGCGAGTAGGTATCCGCCAGGATGACGTTGATGATTGGAGAGAAGCCGCTGCGACAATGGCGGGTATTTACGAGAACGCCTTCGTCACCATCGCAGCATTATGCGGCAAAGGGAGCAATGATGGATTGCGTCCGTCGTTTGGAGACCGCTTCAAGATTAAAAAGTTGCGCGACACGGACCTCTACGTGCGCCAAGCGTACTTGGAGTTCCCTTCCCGAGTCAATCCTGACGATACGTCGGTGTGGCCACTTTTATGGAGAGCCTGGGTGTTTCAGGAGATGTGGCTTTCGCCGCGGGTCATCTACTTCAGCGCCTTTCAAGTTACATGGCAGTGTCACACCGCGAGCAGATCTCAAGACGGGTTTTGTGATACTGGCTTTGCAAATGAAGAAGGCCCCGAAGATCCAGAACGGTTCTGGCTCGGCCAATGGAAGGATCCCGTAGCGGCCTGGCACATTGTGGTGGATAACTACTCCAAGCTGAACTTGACTTATGAAAGTGATCGACTACCGGCGCTTGCTGCTCTTGCTGATAAGATGCTTCAATTTAGGAAATCGGATGCCTACATTGCTGGAGTGTGGAGGAATAGTCTGCTTTCTGATATAGGATGGGTCACCTCTGGATATCGGAAACATCGTACCCCGAATTCACGCATCCCAACCTGGTCGTGGGCATCACTCACGCTCGTGGGCGGTATCCGGTACAGCTTTCAGAACCCTCACATAATCTCGAGTGTGAAAGTAGTCGATTGCTCATACACAGCTATTGGCCCTGTCAACACAGGGAGAGTGCACGACGCCACCATCACGCTTAGAGGTCCACTTCTGAACTTTGTAGCTAATGCAGTGCGGTTGTATGGCGAAGATGCATTCAGGGTGGCGGATTCACATTTCGACCCCAACAAGTTCGCCTTCATGACCTCTCCAGACTGTGACTTGGTTGACGCAGAATCGCCACCCGTCTTTAACGAGATCTTCAAGGCGCTCCTACTTTACGACGGAACGGATGACAAGGAATGGAGAGTAGGAGGCTTTGGGTTACTGTTGCGGGAGATATCCGACGGAGAATACATTCGCATCGGAGCAGTGGAAATTTTTCCAACGCCACATCGAAGTGGTCTGCAAGATCATATCTCGCAGGAATGGTTAGACAATTTCATCGCAGATTTACCTGTCGGTGAGGTCAGCATCGTCTGATTAGAAGTGTGACAACTATGTAGGTATAAGCGCTTCTAACACTGGCCTGGATCCCCAACCCTCTTCTCTACGAAACAATGGACGGAGGCTGATGTCCTAGAAAAATAGGGCTCCGTCACGGGAAAGGTTGAAAAAAAATCGTCTCATCACCATTTGTGCTCTTCGACGCAAGACGACCAACAATCCAGTACAGTCCTTGACTTACCTCATGAATGAATCATTCGATGCATTGAATACAGTACAGTCCTTGACTTACCTCATGAATGAACCATTCGATGATGTAGTGATCCCCGTCCACTCCAAGTGTAGCCTTGCAATGGCGTAGCTCTGTCTCTTTGTCTCGAAACTCAACACCACTTTTCTTATGAATATGGCGATGGAGACCAAAGCTTGACCGTACGAATCGAGCCGGGCCATGATCTTTGTTGAGCGCACGAAGCACCGCCCCCTTTGCCACAATTATTCCCGCGGATAGACCAGCGGAGATGACCGGGGCAGTCTCCTCGGCCTTGTGCAACCTTTTCTCGATACACTCTCCAAACACCGAAGGGAGATACAGACGTCAGTTACTCAGTTGCGAGACAACGAGGCGGATATCAAAGCAAAGAACAAGGACCTAAATGCCAGGAGACACCACTTAGCCAGGATAACAGGAGGCGCTCACATCGAGAAGAGCAATGAGCGACAGGGTCTAATGCCACTGCACCATGTCGAGCATACAAAACAGCTATGGTACGATGTATAGAACTCTGCCCAACGGGGTTTCGATCCTACCAAGGTCGATAGTGAAGCTCGACTAGAGTACATCACCGGTGTGATAGAACACATCTTTCAAGAGAAGTTCGAGGCTGCGGGAGATAACAGCCAGAAGCTCCAACGCTTTCACATAATACACAATGAACAAGGTATGTAGGCATTTCTCCACTTGCACTTTCCTCAACATTCAAACACTGCGCCATCAAGAAAGTAACACAGAACACCGAATTCCCACCCACGACACCCAAAGAAGGAAGACTCGACGACCAACTTCAGATCAAAGCTCTCACAAATACACTCTACTCACCCGCCTCTCTACTCACTCGCCTCTCTACGTCCTGCTGTAAGGAAGAAGCTAACACACAGCCCAGGCGGCCTAGCCTACGTCCACGCCCAAGACTTCCTCGCAACCCAATCCCGCATCAAAGACCCCTACTTCCAAAAAACCGAGATCCCACGCCTCGCCGCCACCTTTGCCAAAACCCACTACGAATCCTTCAAGCACATCCTGAAAGACCCCTCCCCCGCCTCCGGCAAAACGCTGTGGATCCCAGACTGGATCCCAAACCTCATGCGCATGAAATGCGACCTGCTCATCAGCGCCGAGCTACACAACATCGTATACATACCACCAGGCGCGCGCTACGATCCCGAGTGCATGATTGTCGAAACGCCGGCTGGGGCCAAAGTCGGGGATGCTAGTCTTGAGGGGAAGCCGAGCGACTACGCGGTCAAGCTGTGTCAGTGGCCTGCGCTGACGGCGACACCGGATAGGAAGTTTGCAGAGGAGTTTGATGTGGAGGCGAATTATAAAGAGGCGCTGCTGGCGGAGAGGACTTTTTTCTCGGAGCCAGAGGACTGGCAAGAGTTACTGGAGAAGTAGACCCTGATGGGGAAGGCGATTGTTACGCTCGTGAAGCCCGGTGGAGGAGTGCTTGGTGTGCGCCAGCCGAAGTGAGGGGAGGTGGATGTGTCTATATTGAGATTTTCCTTACTTTTAATTCTTCTGACTTCGGTTTTTTTAAGATGACCGGTTTATTGTCCAGCGAATGCGTTATTTGGGTCAGCAAGGACATGTGACGTGCGCTATTCTAAAGAAGAAACATGGGGTCTTACCTTATAGATCCTTACTAACGATATTTAGAGAACTAGAGAACAAAGACTTCACAATCTGCAGCTCTTACAGAGCAAAGTTCTACTCTTTCTCACACACTTCTGCTTCGCAACGTCAATCACATCACGCGCTAACAACTGTCCAACTCTTCTGTATTGTTGTATAAAGTTACAAAAAGAAAATTAACGACCTTTACTGGCTTACTTAGTAACGCATTGTTTTTACTAAGCACGGATCTCCAAAGAACAACGACCCAACATCTGAAGCTCCTAAGCCCAAAAACTACTCTCTCTCTAAGTAAGATATAGTGTAAAATCTAAGTTATAAGCAAGGATTGCAGCCTAAACGCGAACTAGAGGAAACGAGTCACTAGAGCGTAGACTCTTGACTAATTACCGCACTTATTCTGTTCCCCTCAACGTTCTAGTGAACTTTCCAGCTTAGTTTGCTTCCTGGTCGTCTTCCCGTCCGGGTCCCTCGGCCGTGCAGAATTCTAGGTGTCCCAAAGATGCCAGAAAAGCATCCACTGGAGTACATAAGAGACTCCAACGATGGTCGGTCCCCCATCCATTGGATGTTATAGTCCTATTCGTCCTTATGCATATGGGGGCTTTTCCATTCACTGTCACGTGTACCCTTGTCAGCCGCACGTGTGATAGGCTAGCTAGGAAGCCCACCGACGACTGTGGCTACTGTGATGTTGCAAGGTGTTTGGGCTCTATCATCGCATCCCGTGTTGCTGTATTACGGCTGGATGGCTGCCGCTGCCTTTGATGGACGCGTCGTGTTCTGTGGCTTGCGTATGGGATTTCGCACTCTCTCCCGCCGTGGCCGCGACGGTGAATCTACAGGTATCAAATTGATGCAGAGGGACGCGTGATGACCTCTAGAGGCCGTTGCGGCCACTGGCAGATATATTTTGAAGCTGAAGTCTTGTAGGTTACGAAAGTTTAAAGTCCTCACTGTTTTTCTTTTTCTATCATTCCGCCCGTTGCTGCCTTGCTGCCAAGACTGGAGTCGGCGTGGCCGTAATCCACGAACGAAAGGACCTGCTATTGCTTGTTTTTCGACACAGGACGTCTAGATCCCCAGATCCATACCATTACTAGTTACCGAGCATCTCGTACTTTACTCTTCAGCTGCGGTGCATGATATCAACAGATTTTATACATCCGGGCGCCGATGATGATCGATCCGATCTCCGCCTTGTCGGTCGCTGCAGCCGCTGTGCAGTTCGTCGACTTCTCCAGAAAGCTGGTCTGCAAGAGCAAAGAACTCTACAACTCTCTCGATGGAGTTCTCCGAGACAATGAGAAGACGGAAACGGTGACCATGCGCCTCAAGGGGATGGCCCAGGAGTTGCAGCCGCCACGCAAATCTGTTAGATCCGTTGCATCAGGCAAGGCATCCACTCCAAAGACTAGTGCTCGCCTCCAAAGCATCTGCACGGAATGTAATGAGGTATCAGATGAATTGGTAGACCATTTGCGCCGCCTGAGGGTCCCAGATGGATCTGTGGGACGCAAATGGAAGAGCTTTCGCCAGGCTTTGAAGAGTGTCTGGTCAAAGAAAGAAATAGATCGTATGGCGCAGAGGTTGGCATCGTTGAGAGCCGAGATCGATACGGAAGTCCTGATTCTAACGAGGCAAGCCAGCAGACCCGGGCCATAATTTTGGTGCCATACTGACTGGAGTCGTCCCTACAGAGACAGCCTGACCCGAATGTCTTCCCAAACCGCGGACAGCCTCAGCCAACTCAGTAAGCAGAACGGAAAGATTATTGAACAACTTCTGAAGACCCAATTAACCCACGAGCAATTTCTCCAGCGACTGGAGGACTTGGGCCAAGAACAAAAGTCCGAATTCGGAAGGCTTGGTGCTCTTTCGATCAACCAGAGCAGCAGATTCCAAAAACTGGATGAAAATGAAAAGAAGATTATAGTGGCCCTCACAAACAAACAAGTGCATGCTGACAGTCAAGGTGACGAATTCGTTTGGGATAAGATTTCAGAAAGACCGAAGATCGACGGCACCCCGTGGACCCGAAAAGCTGCAATCGCCCTGGTAAAACACGATGGAGAGAAGCGGGCTTCTCGCATACACCTGGACATCCTCGAGAGCCTACGGTTTCCAGAGATGACCCACCGTCATGACGGTATAGCAAAGGCTCATGCCGAGACCTTCAAGTGGATTTTTGAAGACCCCACAAAATATTACAAACCCTGGGATAGCTTCAGTCAATGGCTTTCTCAGCGATCCGAGTTGTATTGGATTCAAGGCAAGCCAGCCGCCGGGAAGTCTACACTCATGAGGTACATCTGGCATCATTCATCAACTTTCAACAAGTTGAAAGCCTGGTCCAGAGATTCTGCCCTGATAATCGGCGCATTCTTCTTCTGGAACAGTGGTTCTGAAGAGCAGCGATCCCAGACAGGGCTCTTTCGGACACTGCTGTACGAAGTCCTTCAAGATCACCGTGACCTTATCTCACAAGTGTTCCCTGAGGAGTGGACCAGAAAATGCGATCTTGTGGCCAATGACATGACAATTGCGCCTGAGAGATGGTCGCAAGATCGGCTTCAAAGAGCCTTCAAAATCCTTGTCGGCCTCGCCAACCCAGGCCTGAAATTCTGTTTTTTCATCGACGGCCTGGACGAATACGATGGCGACTATGGGGACATTGCCGAATACATCGAAGTTCTTTCTAAGAAATCACCTCACGCAAAATTTTGCGTGTCGAGTCGGCCATTACCTGTTATTCAGCAAGTTTTCGTCGGGGTCTGTGGTCTGAAGCTGCAGGACCTGACCGCGGACGACATTAAACGCTACGTCAGCGATAAATTAGAAAGCGATAGGAACATGCAGCGACTTCTTCAGAAAGATCCGAACGATGGAAACTTGCTAATCAACGAGATCGTCGACAAAGCGTCTGGCGTTTTCCTTTGGGTTACGCTAGTCGTCAAATCTCTTATTCGCGGTCTCAGAAATGGCGATGACATGTCTCATCTTCTACAGCGCCTCTTCCACCTCCCCCCTGATCTTGAGCAATTGTTCAGGCACATTCTGGAAAGAATCGAACCCGAATACCGGGAAGAGTCGTCAAAGATATTCCAGATTTTCCGCACAAGTGGTAACAAGCTCAATATTTTAGAGTTATACCGCACGCTCCTCTTCGCTGACCACCGTGATGCGATTGAGCTGGCTATCGAAGGCGAAACCACATTTTCCAGCCAAACATATAAAGAAGGAATTGAACAGCTTGCGGAACAAATGACCCGAAGACTGGACAGCAGGTGTCGAGGGCTGATTGAAATCTGTGATTACAGTTCCACTACCCAGTTCGAAGATGAGGTAGTGATTCAACCCACAGATAACAGAACCGTTCGAGAATTCAATACCCAGGGTGCATGCCAGAGTGGTATGGGGACTATCGTCCAAATGCAGGAACCTGTTCACATTAGGGCCTCCCAGCTGAGCGAACACTTCGACCATCAGCAAGGTCCTTTCCGAGGATCCGACCCCGCGGACTGCCAACCGGTAGTTCCACGTATGAGAAAAGGGAACAGGAGAAGGACGACATATAAGACATTACCACCGGCCGCAAACAAGCTGTTCCGGGGTTCTGATGCCATTCAACTCTCTGCGCAAAACAACGAGTTTCGAAAAGACGAGCAAGCCTCGAACCTGCTGAGTTCAAGTCGTGACCAAGGTCCGCGCCCTGCCGAACCGGGTGCCAAAAGTCTTCAAGATATCGTGTACCTGCATCGAACCGCTAGAGACTACTTGGAACAACCTCACGTCTGGAGCCGTATTCTGGACTGCACTGCAAGTTCTGGCTTTGACCCAAGCTTTTCCCTTCTCATGTCTTACGTCGTCCTAGTCAAGACTTGCCCTGTCACCGGTATATTCGACACTGGTCAAGGATTGCTTAAAGACATAGCCCGTCTCGAGTTGTCGGCTACTTCACCGTCCGTAGAACTCGTAGACGAACTTGATAGAGTCTTGAGCTATAGGGCGCGACAGGAGGGCCGAATATCGCATTGGTCAAATGATGACCCTAGGTGGAAATCTGCCTTGAGCCCACCGCCGTGGGAAGGCGACATTATCTCCACGGCAATCCAATGCGATTTGATATGGTATGCCAAGGCTATGGTTTCATATGATGCATCGCCTGCCTATATGGCAGCGAAGGGTGGGCTCCCACTACCTTACGCTTCACCGAAGAAAAGAGCAGGTCTTTCATTGCTGGCATATGCTGCGTCTTTCCATACTTGGGGCTTGAATCGAGGGTCCGAGTATGGGCCATCGCCCGTGAAATGCCATCTCGAGTTGTTTGGAGACCTGCTTCGGAATGGCTCTGACCCAAACGAAATATTTCAGGGGTATTCGATCTGGGAATACATCATTTACTGGGTTCACTGCGGACGCGACCGGGACGAACTCAAGGAACTTTGGCTCCCTATGTTCATGCTCATGCTGCAACATGGTGCGGATCCTCATGCTTGTTGCGTTGATGATGCTTCTCATTTCATCAAATCTGTTGGATACCCCGTGGCCTCGGGAAGCGACCAATGCCCCTCAAATGTAGCTGAACACCTCAGCGTTGACGGCGCCCCATGTGCGAAAAAGAGACGGGGTTGTGATCCGCAGAGTTGGGATGCTCGCAATCCTCACGCTTACTTTCATTCCGTGACAGCGGTGGTTGACGATGTTTTCAAGGGTTGTTCGGTCTCGGGTCGCAAGGAACTTGAAGCCCTCCTTGAAGCGAAGAAGAAGACGCGGGCTCGCGCCAGTCGAAAGAGAAGGAAAAAGATGTCGAGTAATAAAATTCCACGACAACATGACTGGGTTTCTTGAGAGAAGACATTGGATTTGCTGAGGACATTGCTATGATCATGATTGATTTGGAATGGGTTGAAGGGGGGACATACTGTAAACAGAAGACAAAATCTTTGTTTGGGCGGGTTCTCAATTTCGTCCGTTCAGGATTCCCCTCCAAACCTCGCCCAGCCGTGGCGTTGACCTTCATGAAGAACATGACCGTTACAATCAACGTTGTCATGCAGATACCTTGGACCTAGCCATCGATGGCTCGGGTGCCGCAATGTCACGTCGAGAAAAGGGTATGTTTTCCGTAAAAGTAGCGTCTCTAGAAATTCTGTTTTGGGCTCCTGCATCGCTCGCCCGCCAGCTGTTTGGTAGACCACGCTTAGTTCCGATGATACGGACAAGGCTACGCATCGAGGACGAAGCCCACACAATCGAGGCGTACACGAAAGTGTCACGAATTGGGATGTGCTGAAGGGTGTTGTATGCACTTCCATTTCCATTGATGTTCATGCTCATGATGTCATGTCTATGAATGATCAGACCCAGAAGCCGTCGAACCAAGCCGCGGCATCAGCGCAAGTCGTCTTCCAGAGGCAGAACGGTCCACGCAGCATTAAATGCCACTCCATTCGTCTTTCTAGCAAATGTCCAGTCTCATTCTCTTACCCAAAACGCCCGCTAAGCCCGAACTCCTCCCTCCATCGAGCATGCCACATCCCTCACCCTCATTCTCATCCTCAGCTCCACCGAAAAAGGCAAGCAGACCCCAACTTGCTCACTTCTTCTTCGAGAACTTGGGCTCCCCCATCTTGTCCCCCCGCAGGATGACATTGAGCACCCTCTCCATGTTGCCGAGCAGCTTCTGGTCGGGCGTGGCGGTGCCGCGCTCAAAGTCGGCGACGATGGTGGGTGTGGTGTTGCACTTGGTGGCGAGGTCCTTCTGCGTCATGGTGGTGCCCTTGTCGTTTTTGGCCTCGGAGCGCGCCTTGGCGATGGCCTGGCCGACTTTGGTGCCCACGGTTTTGGGCTTGACTATGTCGTCGGAGCGGTCGACTTTGGTTAGCCGTTGGCCTTCTGAGGATGCACCCTGGAATGGTGTTAGATAATGGTACATTTGATGGATCGATCATGGGAAGATAATGTGTGAGAAGGGGAGAGTCTGAACTTACGGCATTGGTGCTAGCAAACTTCTTCTCTGTGGCCACAATGGCTCCGCTCCGCTGGGCGGCATTCAGCGCGCTCTTGCCCTTGACGACCGTCTCACGCGGTCCGGCTCCGGGTCCGCGAGTGCGGGAGCCGATCTTGGTAACGCTGTCCCACTCGTCGCCCATTGTGATGGAAGTCGTGTGATAGTGATTTGAGGAGGAAGGCGGTGTAATGTGGGATGGCGGGGTGTGCGAGGTCGGGCGGGTTATATACGTTGACGGCCAAGCAAGGGTAGCTATCTGCTATGCTAGTTTGCGAGGGGAAGAGCACGACGGGAGAAGGAGAAGCAGTAAGTTGTTATGGAGTCAGGAACGGTCGGGGGCGGTGACTTTTTGTAGGCAGGCAGACAGACGCCGGCCAGGCCAGTTGAGTCGAGGCAGTGAATGCCCGACCCCGGTGCCACATCGTAATCCCGCCCACGCTAGCCCTCATCGAGCCTGCTTTCCAGAATCATCCATCCATCACGCCCTTTTACCTCTCGCCCTTGTACTCTACAGTCATCACTGGAACGGTCATACATGCTGGGCCGCTAGCTTTTCACTGAAAATATCATTCACTGGCATCTAAGTCATAAAGCGTACCATCAAGGATCGTGGGCCAGCTGCAGCCCAAACAAAATGCTTCTCGCCATGCAATAACCACGCTAGGGCAGACATCCAATACCCAAGCAGAACAAAGCGTTTACGAAACCCAAAGCCTGCTTGCTTGTAACACCATTTGCACTCCCCAGGAACCCAATCAAAATAGCGATGCGGATGCCGAAACGTGACGTAAGCCGTTTAATTCTTCTAGTGCTGTCTTGAGTCGTCAAGTCATAGCTCGATGTCCAAGGCTTCAGTAGCCTTGACGAAGTCGTCCCAGGTCGTGAGCGTGCCCAGTGCTCGCTTCATGTGTGCGCTGACCAAGGTGAGCCCGTAGATGTAGCTGGCGTTGACCCAGCCAAAACTGCATTGTGTCAGCATGCGACTCGAGCTGTGGAGTATAAGATAAACTTACCCTTCTCTAGGTATCCCCTTGAAATCACTGCCCTGGTTGCCATACTCTGCTTCTACCTTGTGGGGATCGATCGGACGCGTAACGTCGTACTTCTCCACCACCACGCCATTGAAGTCAACAAAGGCTTTCGTGACCATGTACAGCCATCGATATGCAATACGCTGAGCGTCGGCCTCGTAGCCGTAGCGCTGAAGCCCAACCCACGCGAGAATCTGCTGCGGTGCCCACCCAAAAGGATAATCCCACTGACGATTGGGGCGTTCGAGACCAACCTTGCCGCGAGATTTCTCTGTCCCGGACACAAGTCCTCCAAATGCCTCAAGCTTGGGCAAGGCCTGTTCGACAAGAACCGCCGCTTGACGAGGAGTGGCCAAACCGGACCACAGAGGCCAGAAAGTGGTTGCGCTCTCGTAACCTGTCCGCTTCTTCTCAACCGTGTTGTAGTCGAAATACATGCCCGCTTCCTCGTCCCACAGGTATTTGTCGGCAGCGAGGCGTCGCTTTCGAGCACGACGCTCCCACGTGGCTGAAGTCTCAACAAAGCTATCAGGCATGCCTTTGCATCGGAACTCGGGCGGGATGTGAAGCTTGTCGCCGAAATAAGCGCGAATAATGCGGCCAATGTCACACTCATACTTGTAGAGTAGGGCATTGACATCCACAACAGCCAGGTCAGCGGCTACCTTTTCGAGACGGTAGGAAGTATCGTGACCAGATTCACGTACGGCGCGGTCGTGTAGGAAGTACTCGTCCAATTTGGGCTCCTTGACCCGCTGGTAGTTATAAGCGTCGACAAACTCCTCGAACGTCATGCCGTGCTTCTCAGCGTATGGCATCAGGATGTGGTGGAAATGCGATGCCTCGGTCTCAGGTGGCACACCGAGTCCGCCGGGGCGGTAGCGTGAGAGGCCAGTCTCCTTGTCGAGACGAGGCTCAGCCATCCAGACCGAGTAGTATTCCTTGATGGCTGCTAGAGTCGCCTCTTTGAGGAAGTCCAGGGCTCCGGGCTCATAGCGGATACGATCGTAGACGCGAAGCGCCATGTCGGTGAGGAAAGGCGGCTGAGAGCGGCAGAGGTAGTAGGTGCGGTTGGCATTCAGAATCTTGCCATAGTGCTTGATGCAGAAGCAGAAGTGGGTGACCATGGATTTTACGAGGTCGACGCGATCGTTGATCAGTAGGCCAAGGGACTCCATGTAGCTGTCCCATCCGTACAGTTCGTTGAACCTGCCACCGGGCACCACAAATGGAAGCCCTCTGAGATCGGGCTTTTGCGTGACTGGATCTACGTACTCCTCCATGGCAATGGCCAGAAGACCGGGTGTCTTGTTCAAGTCCCGCACGTAGCCATCCTCGCCACAGTCTTCGGCAAGCCATTGCACGTCCAGGCGCATGTCCGGGTGCTCGGCGGCAACCCGGCTGTAGTATTCATACTGTTCCGGAGCGCCGCGAGGGACGTAGATGCGTGGGCGAGGATCGTCGGTCCAGTCTTTGGGATCGCGTCCCACTTTGGCGATGTTCGACCCATCAATACGCCGTGTGAGCCCGTCCCAGAAGGAGTACGTGATCAGTCGGGACAGACGGTTGACGGGGTTTTCGTTGAGGCGTGCTTCGTCCAGCACAATGGTCTTGCGGCCGTAGTCTTGGGCGAGGGTGAGCTCCTGCAGGAGGTTCGAGAGCATGTACGTGCCGCGGATGTCGAACTTGTTGTAGGCATTTGAGAATAGGGTCCCCACGGAGAGCACCTTCCCAAAAGTTAGCTAGCGATCCGAGCCTTCCCTCGGTGCACCCCTCACCTTGGGACCGTGGTCGTCTATGGTTATCTGCCAGTTCGAGTCTGTGTCTTCGCGGGAGAGGAGGGTCTTGAGCGTTGGCTCGACCTGGATGAGGAATCGGCGTGGCTGGAGCGAGACTTCGTCTGCAGGGGTGCGTAAGTACAGTGACATGTGAACGAGACTGCCCACGAACCATGACTGATGCGGCGGCCGGTGGTGCCCTCGCCCCTGAAGGCATTGCGGCCCGTGGGCTGGTCGTGGTCTAGCTGCACATGGTCAGCGTCCTGCTGCCCAGACTGCTCGTTGGAGACTCACAGCTGAGTATGTTCGAGCGCGGGCATGGTTCCTGTGAGAGGCGCCGTAGTAGATGTGGGGAGCCGCGTAGGGATCGAGATGGGTTGAACTTCGTCGAGGCTTTGGAGATTGCGAGCTCATGCTATGGCGGAGGCACAGGCGGGTGCAGCGGCGGGCAGCAGGGTGAGGCTCGGTGTTAGCTGGTGGGTGAGGGTGCTGGCGCTTCTAGGTACTGCGACGCCGTTAGCGGGATCGCTGAGGTACCGCCGCCTGGTGGGGGCGCGGGGCACCACGCGCTTTCAAGCCTTTCAGGAACGGTCACACGACGATAGTAAACAAGAGGCAGCGCGCAGAGGAGCGGTCAGGCGGGGGCGTTACCTAGGAAGAATGCTGGATAGGACAATGGGGGATTGTTCGCAAGAGGACTGGTGATGCTGTGAAAGAAAGAAAGAAAGAAAGCGAAGAGAAGTGCAGAGGCAGGGCCCACGATGACTGCAAGACGCAGAGAGACAAAAGAGAAGGAGCAGCTTTAACGGTCAAGCCGTCACTGTGCAGCAGTAGCGGTGAGGGTGCCGGCTGTGACTGGCAATCTTCGGGGCTCTTCACTCTTCGCGCCTCTATCGCTGCCATCGCGGCTGCTGCTGCTGCTGCTGCTGCTGCTGCTGCTGCACGTCCGTCGGGTCAGGGTCTCGTCTCACTGCCCCTGCGCCGAGTGGGCCTGCCGTGTGGTGATCCCCTGCGACTCAGCTTTCGGCGGGCGTGCTCCACAGGCCGGCCCGGGTCGGCTGAGTGAAGGCTCTTCAGCAGTGAATTGCGCCACCGCAGTCGCAATTGCTCGTTGAACGTGGGAACGATATATCGTCGGCCCGCTTCAATTGCGGGTTCCGTTTTTCTTTTCTTTTTGCGCATCGATCGATTGCGATCGGACCCTGTGTGCGTTAACGTCAGCGTGCAGCTAGATGCACCGGGTATAATCCGACCTCGGGAGATGTCCGGGCACCTGACCATGTATCGTGACGGCCTCTTCACACAACTCACATCTCCGTTGGTTGTCTGCTCAGGGCGCCTCATCTTGGCAGCATCCCGCCGCTGTCCTCATGACCTGGGTGAGCGCAGGGCCTGAGTGAGGTCGCAGGTAAAGAACACCTATGCCGTGGTTCGCCGAGGCGGCTTCGGGAGCTCCGTGTTAGGTATCACACTGTCCACGGCTTCACGACACTGTTGCTGACTGATACAGCAAGCGGGTGCTGCGTTTTAGGAAGCTACAGTCGAATGCGGTAGAATTGAGAATTTTTCGTGCTGCTCCTAATCTGACAAACAACAAAGATCAACAACCGATGAACAACCGATGAACCAACTCTTTCCCTCTCCTTCTTTGCGAGCTTCGAGATCACCGACTGCCTAGGGTCGCCGAGGAGGCCTTGGTTTGACTCGAAGGCGTCTTTCGGACACCTATCTTCTTCTTCATCCTCGTGCCCACTGTCTTGCCCGCTCTCCTAATTTGCGTCAATTCCCGGAAACGCGAGACGGACAGCGTGTCTGAGGACGGACGCGGTGTGCCTCCACTACCTTGTGCCTCGTCTTTTGCGGCGGATTTGACGTCTACCATCTCCGAAGCCAACCTTCGAAGGTCCAGCGCTTCCAAGTCGCCATGACTGACTCCTGATTCTTCCATCGTAGCTTTGGCCATCCAGGGATGCGCGTCTTGGGTCGGACCCATGCTAAGGAATCTGCTCATTGGTGCTTCGGACGATGCAAATGGAGCAGTGTATAAGGCGAGAGTATTGGCATAGGAATCCCCGATATTCCTCATCGCGTCGCTAGGTTTGGCATCCTCGACCTCTTCTTGATCTCCAAAGACCTGTCGGTACAACGCCATCTCGGTGGCCATGGCGCGCTCTTCCCGGATGAGGTTCACTTGGAAGTACCCGTCATTCTTCCAATGCGTGATTAGTAGGCGCCAATACGTCTGTCCACAGAGAGCACTCACCTTGGGATATGCAGCATTGTGCATCTTCAAATTTTCTTCCGATAATGCCATCGCAGACTTCGCGCTCTCATGGCCCAGCATATCGCCCGGACCTCGCGTCTTGCAAGTAACTCTGAGCACTGGCAATAAGCAAAGAGGCACTGTTGCGAGCTGTTGCCAACTGGCTCACTGCCTTGCCCGAAAATCCAACGATTACGATTCGACTCGTCGAGTACGTTAGGGTTAGTTTCGACTCGATTCAACAGACCTAACGTGCTCCTAAACGATATGTCCCCAAGCGATGTGCGATTGTGCCTGTAATTGCCACTGTAAACATCGAAAGATTAGAGGCTCAAGGCTCTAAATACGGCAGGAAACTAATATGTCGAAGAAGTAAACTCTCGATATGCTGTTATGACCTATCTTGAGGCTCCACACATCGTAGCGGGCGGTGAAAGGACTATAATGTTGGCCTTGACTACACGACGACCTAGGAAGTCACGCTAAAACCGCCAACCCTTCTCAACCGACAGATACCCAGGCACCGGTCTCCGCCCCGTGCTTGCTTAAGCACTGCATGCATGGGTGTTGTCTTCCTGGTCCTTGGTCCTGGGTACAAAAGTAAGCACGGCTCACCCACCACCAAAGGACCCGTACAGCGGTCATGCAGACGCCATGGCGGACATGCTTCCAGCCTCCAACACACGTGGCAGTGGTAAGCGTCTTTGGCCATGTTTCGTATTGTTGACAATCGAATGCCGATCACGAAACGCAGCGCGCTTTCGAGCCGTTCATACAGCGTTGTCGCGTGCAAAATGGGCTGCTTTCCTGGTCGGCGGATTGGTCAAACATGATCAACTGTTTTCGTCGATCAACTACCTGAAGATCCCGAGGTCAGGTGTGAACACAATGCTACGAAATTATCAATCACGAATAAGCCACCTGAAGTTTGTTCCAAGACGAACGCGACCCCCGCCCCCAGCACTTGTTCACCCGTACGCGACTCGTGTTCAGGCAAAAGCAAGACGGGGTAAGATCAAGGACGCCCTGCCTAGTGTATCAGGTTCGAGAAGAAAAAAGCAAATCAAGCGCTAGGTGCAGCCTGATCATTCCATCAACGGTCCAGCAAGTGGTCCGAGACATTCCATGCAACCATTCGATGTACGGGCCAGGGGTAATTACCCCATTATGCGGTCAATATCCCCCGACCTATGTGACTCTTTCGCTGTTCGCTGATAGCAGAATCACTCTCCATTGGGCAGATCGTGCCTCCATGACAACAAACCGCACCCTGCAGCCTCGTCCTTGTGACCGGCCATAACGAGAACTCCAATGTCACGCGAAACCTACGGATTCTCTAAATTCACTAATCTTTTGCGACTACTCACCTCTGAAAACGATGGCGCGAACCATTGTCGCGGGTCGCTAGTGACCCAGCGGGGTGGTTGGTGGGTCGATCGCGTATCCTGGCCCGTTCTGTCGGGCTATCCACAGTCATGCTGGCCCCCAAAACCGCCCACCACCCCATTTTCTTGCTGTCTCCCCCTGGTCGCGTCTCCACTCAATCATCCAAAAGTCGTGTCTAGTCGCCCAGTCGCGGATGTAGCTTATTGCCAGCCGTCCGAAACGAGGCAATGGCAGAACCTTATCAACGGTACCGTTGACAATGGACACGGCACGGCGGGGACTGCCGCAAACCTTCCTCCAGGCTAGCGCCGTATCACTGCTGGGAGTTGGCTCAGAAGTGGCCCCTTTTGCGTGACTGGAAAGATCACCACGGGAGCATCTAACAAATATTCATGGTGAGAGCCTTGCGCCATAAACACTGCCATCGCCATCAAACAAGCTCACTGATCAGCGAGGAAAGGACTGATCCCTGGGCTTCTGAGCTTACGCTGCCTTGCCGATCATGTCTGCTAAGTTTCATTAGGCTGCAATTACCTTTCCAGGTCGGGTAAACAAGGCTAGGCTAGGCTGGGCCGTGGGGTACCTAGGTAATTGGCTTCGTTTGCATACAATCCCTCCGCTCCGTATCCAACACCATGGCTTAGGAGGGCTCCTGACTCGTGTCCCTTAGCCGTTGTAGCATCGACAGCATCTCATGGATCCTTCTCAGCCTTCCAAGGCTCACCGCATTCTTGCCCCACGGTTTTCCCAAACCTTCATCGAGGACCGCGATGAGCTGCATCCTAGACTCCGTGGCTGCTATGCCGCTCAATCACGATACTAACAAGTGCCGTCCCATTATCTGTTGACGCTTGCGCCACCGAGCCTGAGCTTTCCTCTATGCACACCTGCAGTCTGCATCAGGCGGGAGAAACTCGAGCGCCCGATCCTCCGTCGATGGATGACCGGCCTCCGCGCGGCATCCATACAAACCTCGTATACCGCAGGTCAAGTGCCGTGCCGCATTCTGGACTTGTGTCATGGAGCGGGCCCAAACGCTCGTCTCTACCGTATCTGCTAACCCAATACCCATGTTGTTGGTCTTCAGCCATTCGTTATCTAGTCCGCTGGCGGGTACTCGTCCGGGTGTTGACGAAGTGACTCGACATTGAAAAGGTGACAGTACTAGCGGATGCGTGGAGAGGGAGAGAGAGCTAGAGGCCGTCTGGTAAACAGGGACATGGGACAGTAAGTTGGGTGCCATGGAATAATCATCGTGAGTATAAACCGACACAAGACTGGTTGTGTGAGCGTGGGATCACGGCTTTGCTATTCAGAGACAATTATTGAAGCCTTCTGGCTAACTACGAAGGAACCCTCATAGGGTACGATATCGTCACTTATTTCTGTGCCGGCTGGACAAGCGTGTTACCTATACACATACATTAGCATGTTCTTGCGATCAGGAGCGGAACATAACATACCTCCATCCGGATACAGAATCTGCTCATTATAGAACACACCTCCCGGCCCGGCCAAAAACAGCACCGTCGCCGCCATATCGAAATCATTCCCCGGCCGCCCCGCCGGATTCGACATGCCCGACTCAATCTTACTCTTATTATCCTCGCCCGACTCGCCCGTCGTCATCTCGCTCGGAAACACGCCCGGCGCAATCACATTCACCCTGACTTTGGTCTGCGCAAACGTCGACGCCAGCATGCGCGACAGGTGCGTGAACGCCGCTTTGCTCGACGCGTACGCAAACTGCCCATTGCTGCTGCCCTTCATGGCTCCGGAGATGGACGACACGTTGATGATGCTGGATGTGTACCCCGGCGTGACTTCGCGACCTTTCGCGAGTAGGGGAAGGAATGCGAGACTCATCCAGTACGCGCCGCCGACGTTGGTCTTGAACGTTGCGGCCCAGTCCTGCTCCTCGGACGCCCAGAAGTGGTCTGAGATGGACTGCGCTGAGGTTAGGTCGGGCTCGCCGGCTGTCGAGAACTTGGTCTTGTCGTCGCGCGCGATGCCGGCGTTGTTTACGAGGAGTTGGATGCCTTTGGGCTCCTTCGAGGCGATTTCTGAGGCGAGCCGTTTGGCTTCGGATTTTTCGCTCACGTCGCCTTGCAGGCTGGGGGAAGGTTAGTATGGGGGTAAGAGGGAGATGATATTGATATTGGAAGCTGGCGGGTTAGGTAGACGCACGGAATGATCTGTCCAGGTCCCGTATCGTAGAGCTCGTCCGTCTTCTTCAGCACCTCGTCGCGGCGCGATGTGATGTACACTTTTGCGCCATTGGCAACGAGAGCCTGTGTGATCATCAATCCGATACCGGTTCCACCACCAGTCACCAGTGCGGTAACGTGCGACACGTCGAAGAGCTTGGAGCCCTTCAATTGCTCGTTGTCAGCCTTGCCGCCCATGTTTCGTGAGGTGATTGTGTAGGTAGGTCTTGTGATGAATGAACTTCGGATTGTAGGGGTTGCGCGGGAGAAGAGACGGAGCATGATGGGAGAATAGTAAGATGCGGAGTTGTAGGCTTTGTATTGGGGGATGCAGTACTAGGGCATTGTGAAATACGCATGGCCATCATCATGACGTCTTTGCGGTAGTGGTGCTAAAAGAAGGGTCCAGTCGAGCATCTCATAGCCAAGATTAAGTGTTTGTGTGGGCAGTCTTCTGGAGGTGTGTTCAAGCCTTGTGTCCTCATTTGTGTCCTTGTGCATCGTTGAAAAGGACGGTAGAGACAAATGAGGTCTGCAAAGCCTGGTTGTAGCCCTGGCAGGTATTGCTATGGAGCATGATGCTGCTTGACAGCATGGTTTCGTGAGTACGCGTGAATCGTGCGTAACGAGAAGGAGACAGTGGTTACATCAGATAGTTGGTCGTGAGGTGTCGTGGTGAGGCTGGGTCGTTGGAATGAGCGAATGGCCCACCGCGATCGACGTCTAACCAAGTTACTCGATTAGGAAGCAAGATCGAGCTAAGATAAGATCCGATGGAATGCCGAACCACTCCCGACAGAACCATGCCATCTGTGTCTGCCACTGCAGGCTCTTACCAATGCCGCTCATCTGGCTGACAAGCATCTGCCCGGATATTCTCCATCACGCAATAGACGTCGTTTTGTCAGCTGCCGTTAGATGCTTCCACACCGATTGGGCAATGCGGGAGCACTGCGATTACTAACCTCGGGAATAGCGACGATGGCATCATCGCCAGGCCCTGCAAGATGAGGGGTCCACCATCATAATCCCCAAAGGCGTGTTTGTAAAACGAGCATTTCTAATCCCCAAAGGAGTATATAACAACTTCAATTCGAAGTGATAAGTCTCATCTTAGAATTCGAACTATTCACATTACAATTCATTGACCTTTAGCATTCAGCTGCATCATCACCGTCGCATCTGCAATCAACAGCTCCTCCCATTAACTTCCAACCCGATATAAACATACATATACCTCCTATCAAAGCCTAGTCATTAGATTAGAGATGACGACCGCCGCGTACCGTCCAACCCCAGCTCATGAGCTCTCCTCAACCTCACAGCCAACTCTCACATCATCATCAAAGTCGGAAGATGTGAACCATCAAGGCCTTCCCATCCCACGGGGTCCTGTAACCGCATCACTATCCTTCTACGACCCGCCAGCCGACGGCTCCAAGCCCCACAACTTTGTCGAGCAACAGCCCGAAGGCATACCACAGCGGAATTTCGGAGAAGCCTGGCACGACGTCACCATCAACGACCTGCGGGGCCAGGAAAGCAAATTCACAATGGACAACAACGCCTTCTCCGTAGTCGCCAACTTACCCTCGGAAGAACACGCCTTCGACGACGACGCCCACATCAAGAACGTCTACTACCCCGAGGTAGAACAACTGCTGCTAGACAACGTCCCCGGCTCAACCAGAGTCCTCCTCTTCGACCACACCATCCGCCGCTCCTCGCCCAACGCGAGCCGCGCGCCCGTCACACGCGTCCACATCGACCAGACACCCTCGTCCGCCGAACAGCGTGTCCGCTTCCACCTCCCCGACGAAGCAGACACCCTCCTACAAGGCCGCTACCGCATCATAAACGTATGGAGGCCGCTCAATGGGCCCGTCATGGCGCATCCGCTCGCCGTCGCCGACAGCGCGACGGTGCGCGACGAGGATCTGATTCCGGTCGAACACCGGTATCCCGATCGGACGGGCGAGACGGCGGCTGTGCAGTACAATGCGGGCCAGTCGTGGTATTATTGGTCTGGCATGAAGAATGAGGATCGCTTGTTCTTGAAGTGCTTTGATAGCGATGAGACGGTTGGGCAGTGGGGGCGGGTGCCGCATACCGCTTTTGTGGATCCGAGGACGCCGGAGGGTGCGGTGGGGCGCGAGAGTATTGAGGTCAGGGCGTTGGTGTTTGGGTAGGTGATGGGCTTGCTCGTAGGGGCGATCCACGTGGGAACGATATAGTCATTGGGCGCAAATTCTGTTAAGAGGCAATTTTGTAAACATTAGCATGCGTGTCAGGTCTTTCAAATTTACATTTCACGTTTATATTTCAACTTCTCGTTGTTCTGATGCTATTGCTGTTGATCAAAAGTTCCATAGCACCGAGCTGACCATTACTTGCAGCCCAAGACAATGGGGTCCCTCGCCCAGATGCAATATCGACGATAATATCTTTGCATTGTAGGAATTTCTGCATCAGTTCAAGATGGTCATTCCGAGCCGCAAAGTGTAATGCGCTCAGGACAGTTCCTTGCTGGAAGTTGACCTGAGCTCCAGCATCCAACAGGATCTCCGCTGTCTTAGTATGATCCGCGGATGATGGGTCCCAGCAGGCCTTTTGCAAAGCAGACTGATCTGCCTCTTCGCAAAGATTGGGATCTATACCTGCCTGCAACAGATGCTTGACCACCCTATAGTTGCCGTTTTCTGAGGCATAACCTAGCACAGAGGTGTCGATCGAATCACTTGCATTGTCGCGGTTACGATTCTGGAGTATCCATCTCACAATATCAGTCTGGCGTCCAACCAACTCAAGGGCCGGGAAGTAAGTATATCCAAAACCACATTCCATGATCAACATTTTCAGCATCCACTTAATCCCCGGCCATTTTTTTAGGATTTCGGGATTCAGACTGGTAATGAGTCTGTACCAGCCCTCCTTGAGCGATATAACCAGTATATCGCTCGACAGCAATTTTGGCGTTTGATTTGGACTTGAAGGAATGTGATCAGAACTTCGCAAACCCAGCGAGACCGAACCAGGCTCCATGAAATGAACATCTTCATTGTCAGATTCGATCTCCTTCCCGGCCGTAGTAACGTAGTCTTTCAGTAGTTGACAGAGATTTAGATCTGGCTTTCTTACTGCAGAGACACAAATGTACCAGAATTCCATTGCGTAGTCCAGGAAATGAGAGGGACAACTAGGAAATAACCCTCTTTGGGTACTAGGCAAGGCTTCTCCGTGACGCTGCAGCAAAGCCTCTCCATGTAGGAGACCTGTAAGACAGCATTTTGCGATATACTGTCTTGCTTGCTTACGATCATACTGATACTCCGGATGCTTCTTCTTGAGATGATCCGATGTCAGATACTCTTTGACAGAGTAGTGAGCAAGAACAACCCTACCTTCAGCGCCAGACACCGAGAGACGGGTGACAAGGCTGCCGCAGATCCGCAAAATATCCTCGGGATCTTCTATGATATTCTCTTCGTCGAAAGACTGAGAACTGGCTGGATCGATAGCCGCGGCTTCTGCTAGTTGATCAACCGTAAGTGGTGGGGAAGGTGGATACGTGAGCCAGAGGAGGATGCGCCGTACAAGTTGAACATCCCGCTGATCGTTTCTAGTACTCTGTCGTAGGTCTCGTGTAACCCCTCTGGTAGTGTCTCAAGTGCTTGCTTGACCTGTTTCCGGGTTCGACATTTCGCCAAAGTGTCGATTTGGCATACAGCCCATCGAAACCTACGTAGCAAGAATTAGCCTTTTCGCTAACTACGGTGGACTATACCTAGGTGTCGGTCTTTTTTCAAGTGGAACTTCGAAAATAGCCAAGCGCGCCTACATATCTATAAAAATTAGAATTTATAACTATATTAAGAGAACTATCTAATACTAAAGACTATTACTAGAGTTATACTATAAAGTAATAGAGATATTATCTAGTTAATATACTTTACAAGCAAGTGTCCGACCCAAGCAAGTATCCAAAAGTGCTAAGACCCTACTAGAATCTAAACTATATATAAGAGTATAACACTAATATAACTAGTTATAAAAAATTATAATAGTATAATCTATATAGAATCTACTTATATAGGCTGCTTGCAAGTTATTTTATTATACCTAGGCTCGCCGCAGCGTCTATAGCGCTATTAGGTCGATTTGCCTCTATTAGCGCGCCCCCTCTTCTTTACCTTCTTCCTATTACTATATACCCTAAAGTCCT
>MU004605.1:0-24074 GCA_010405375.1 Lophiostoma macrostomum CBS 122681
TAAGCTATTATAGCTATTACTAACTAATTTAGACTTAATCTACTTTAGTATAATATACTAAATATATTTCTTAATACTTAGATTAATTAGAAGCTCTATATTAAAATACTAAATAGATTTAAGAAAGATAGATAGCTACTATAGGTGTTGAGAGCCCTATATAGACTAAAGGAGTTGCTACTTCTATAGTATAAGGAATTAAGAGAGACACTACTATTACTAGGATTAATACTAATTAGAGAATTTCTATACGTCTATATTAATAAATAGCTAATACTATTTATCTATATTAATAATATTATTATAGCTATTTATCTAACTAACTAATACCTATATTAGAGGTTTAAGACTTAGCTTAGCAAGTACTATAGTCTTAAGTACCTTAGACTAATTAAATAGTTTCTAGGTATATATATTATTTAAGATACTAATATATATATAATATACTTGGTATAGAATATATATATTAATAAGGTTACTACTAAGTATAATATTATTATAATAGAATACTATTCTAAAGTACCTATAATAGTTAACTACCTTAAATAGTCTATAGAAGAACTAAACTAAGCCTAGATAAAGATATACTAAGAATTAGTTAGCTATCTAGCCTTTTTAATATAGTTTATATATCTAGAATTAGCATATATATATATAATTTATACCTTTTACTTAACTAACCTAGAATAAATATATATTAGCTCTATTTATAAGGTCTAGAGCTATATTATTAATACTAAATATCGAGTACTATAGATATAAGTAGTAGATAAAGAAGGTATCTAGAAGTACCTTATAATACTATAGGATTACTGCGACCTAGTATTCTTTAGTATATTAGATACTATATTTACTAATAATATTAAAATATAATAAAGCTTATAAGGATATATATTCTAACTATTTAGTATAACTATTAACTAGAAGTTAATACTTTAATATACTATTATAAAATTAACTACTAAGGTAGAGCTGCTAGTACTATCTCTTGCAGGATTAAAGATAGAAGAGTAGTACTATCTATTCTATAGACTGTTACTAAAGCTTAATTAAATATCTATTATCTAGTATAATAACTAGTAGACTATAGAAATTGTTACTAAAGAGTAAGATAAGCTTGCTACTAAGCTTAAGTATATTAATATTTACTAGAATTAGGTTTACTAAAAGGTTAAGTAATACCGCCTCTATATATAATAGAAGCCTATAAATTAGATACCTATAGATAGTATAATAAAAATACTTCCTTGCTAGAAGCATATTAAGTTTATACAACAACTTTATCTTATAGACATTTAATTAAAGGTTTAATAAATAGAGAAGGAGATTAAGTAGGTTATTCATTTATTGCTTGTTAACTACAGGATAAGAGGGTATATTATAGTGCTAGAAGGAGATGTCTAGTAGATACGCAGGTAAGAGCGACTACTTATAAAGCTATAGGAAGTTATAACTGTACATGCGCAGTTATATTAGAAAGTAGATCTAATAGACCTGCATAAGGAGATAGATAGACAGACACACAACAATGCATCTCATTCTGACGGCTGCATAGCCATCCACACCTTTGACCCTAACATTGTGAAATCCAGCAAAAGGCAACTGTTCCGCCCCGCGCTCGTATACTCTCCAAGCCACACCTCAGCTGGAGGCGATCAGCTCGGAAAAGCGTAATCATGTCGCTCTGCGAAGTCCTCCAGAAAGACGGCATTATATCTGCGACCGTCCACTCATCGACCACGTTCTTTCGCAAGTTTTCTGGATCAAGTGAAGCGGCCGACCGTTGCATTCCCACTAAAAGTTGTAGGGATATCTCTGACAGCTCATCAATCTTGGCCGGTTCGGGGCATCGAAGTCGATTCGCCATAGCCATGGGCGTTTGCCCATCATTCTTACGGCCGATTCGCAGCACCACCTTAGACGCGCTTGGGGAGAGTCCACATAATGGCGACACAATACCCACATCATCCACGGAGAACCCGGTCCAATTGAGTACAGTCCCAGAGCATTCACCAAGGCTCGAGGAACTTGAGATAGAGATTCGAGAGAAGCTTCGCGATTTAGAAATCCCGGATTCGGGCATCATCCTTCCCCAGAAGCTGGAGGAACTGTGGTACTCAACCTATCACCGCAAATTCTATTCCAGATGGCCCTGGTTCAACGAGAAATGGGATCTATCGAATGGAATGCGCGAATATAACAAGATCATCTCTATCCTCATTTTAGCGCGGTTCACAGGCTGGGACAAATTCGAGGAGATCTTCATCACTGGGAAACGGAATGATACAGGGCTGCCTTTCCCCAAGTCAGAATTGGAGCGCACCGACTTTCTCGGTCGCGACTTTGGACCTAATTTCTGGAAAGAACAGTGGGCTGTCTGCCCTTTGGTCATTAAGGAACAGCAGGATCCGTACAAACTAACAGGGGATCTTGCGAACCAGAAACTTCCGTACTTGGGGAAGCCGAAACCTATTGGCGATGGGGCGACCGGAGACGTTTATGAACAAGAGGTCGCCGCTCGCCACATACAGTTCTCTGAACGGGGCGACCTGACCGAGAATGTAAAGGTGTGTTGTATCTGTCCTGCGCTGAGAGCTCTGCTGACTTACTGTAGTCCAAGAAGATTGCTTGTAAAATAGTGAAAAAGAATCGCATTGAGCCAATCGAGTTCGAAAACCTCATAACTCTGCGGAGCGAAACGATTCGGCATAGTCGCATTATGGTTAACATTGCAACCATAGTGCAAGAAGACCAGAAGCTAGGAGAATTGCATGTCATTCTGTATGACTTGGCAGCTTATGACTTGTACGAACATTTGCATAACGGAATCCTATCCTCCAATCGTTTTGATCCTGAGGAAGACCATAGAAACGATAGGGCAAGGCGACATGACTCCGCCGGACCTAAGCGCAATAATTCTCACCAGTGGTGGGCTGGGGATCTACTGCAAGAGAGTCGACACCTGGCAGACGCTCTCAGATTTCTACACGACGAACTGGAACTTGTTCATAACGACCTTAAACCGGACAACATACTCGTGTTCTACCCTAATTCAAGCCGAGCCGATGAGACATATCCAGTGGGGCAATGGAAAATCGCGGATTTTGGATTAGCAAAAATCAAAAAGCGATCTGATCCTGCCAAGGGTCATCACCTGCATCCTGGTCCTCAAGACATTGACAAGACGCATCGAAGGAAAAGATCTGCCGAGGGCCATCCTCCGTCCCTGACGCCAGCCAAGCGGGACCCAGGGAAATATACCGCCCCAGACGTGCGAGCCAAAAACGAGCGCATTGATGCCAAAGCAGCAGACGTCTGGGGTTTTGGCTGTATACTGGCGGAAGTTTTCGCTTGTGCAGTTGCGCCACATTTGATGAAGGAACTCGAACAAGAACTCGAAAAGCCTTTGCGCATAGACCAGAGATTTTATGATATTAATACCTGGAAGGTCAAGGAGTCGTTTCAGACGTGGCTGAATGACCTTCCCGGTCGATGCAAAGGCAGTCAGGCTGCTCCTCCCTGGATCCAAAAATGCGTTGATCTCATAAACTCGATCTTAGTCGACGATCCATCGAGCCGAAAACACGCTTGGCATATCACTACTGAACTGGACAGAATCGCGAGATCTATGGAGCGACAGCATCAATGGCATGTGGAAGACCGCGCACTTTCGTCGAGTAGCTCGCCAGCGGATCCGGATTGCGACAGCTCCGGCGACAGCACTGGACTCAGTGAAGACAGATCCGGTACCGAAGTCGGTACCCCTATTCCTGAGGGGAACAGTCGTCGCAACAGTGCTTCCAGCCGGTTCTCAGATAGAGCAGAGACATATGGTAGCCCCGAACATTCGAACCTAAGACCTACACCGAGCAACTCCAGCAGCATCCCTAAGATCAACGTCGTCGATGCGGCTGGTAATTGAACAGCGACGTGCTTCAGCCAACTTTATATGCCCATACTTTGAGCCTTGCAGATAACGAGATTGGGTTCCACCAAGCTGGTTTAGGGATAGGGACTATGGTAAGGGGTGGGGGGTGTGGGCTCATGTCATTTTGTGTGTCAGATGTGAATAGAGCAGTACTTTTATTGGTATCTAGCTAGCCAGCACGCAAGAATGTGATGTTCTATACCCATTTGATGCCGGAACGCCTCGCTAATGCATGTGTCGTCAAGTCGTTCGTAGTCTTTCTAGCCTCATCTCCTCCTCAGCAGGTCGAAACGCCATCAGAAAGCTATCCGCCTCTTCCTCCCCGTATACTTTGAACTCGCCTTGACCACCTTTCCCTTCCTCTCCATCTGCTCCTTCTTCCGCACAATCCACGCCTTACTCCCCTTCTGCTCCACCCCCCTCTTTGCCCCCTTCCCCTTCCCACCCCTCCTCTGATCCACAACATCCACGCCCTCCAAGCCCCTCACCACCCCCGTGATATCCCCATCCAGCTCGCCCCCACCCACCGTCAACACCAAATACGTCTTCGCATTCTTCGTCCCCGGATCATCCTCCAACAGCCCCGCCCCAAACCCAGCTTTCACGGCCGCCGCACTCACCATCCTCTTCTGCGCATCGTTCTTGGGATAAAATTGACACACAGCACGCCCGCCCCGCCGCAGACTCGCATACAGACCGCCGAAAAACCGCTTCAGACGGCCCTCGGGCGACTCCTCGCTCGTCTCGGCATTGCACAGCCATTGTATTGCGCTGATGCTTAGCGCGGCGTCGAAGGTGCCCGGCCGGAAGGGCACGCCTTGGCCCGCGTCTGCTAGGAAGAGATCGCCTGTCACGTCTTTTTCCAGCGCGATGGATAGCATGCTCGAGGATATGTCTAGCCCGATCCAGGTGTGTGGGCCGCCGGGCGTGCCGGAGGAGGAGGGGAGTGAGAGGATTTCGCCGGAGAGGCCGGAGCCGCAGCCGATGTCGAGGATTAGCGAGGGGGTGGTTAGGTGCAGGAGGGAGAGGGCGCGGTGGGTCATTGTGGCTTGGATTGTCTGGTGGGGAGGTTAGTGGGGTGCGGAGGGGATAGGTGGTGTAGTGTAGTTGGTTTTGAGGAGAGGGGGAGGGGTGTGCAAGGAGTCAGGCTTACTTGGATTCGTGACGAGGTTGTATATTTGCGCGATTCGGTGTCGTTGTAGAAGAGGTCTGGCGGGAGCGTGTCTTCGGGACGAGACATGGTTGCAGCTACGAAGAATCGCTCGTGGAGCTTTGGGGATTGTAGTGTTGATTGATTTGCTCAGTGTCGGGTGTAGTCGTGGATGGCGAGGTCAGGCGCAATGACGACGTTCAGTTTTGTGCAGTGAAGACGCCAAGATTTCAATCGATAGAACATTTTTGGTGTTGTGAAATCGCGCCAAGCTTGTCCGCCCTCGCCCCACAGCGGGGGCTCCTGCCTAACATTTGTCCGATCTGATGCGCGAAGGCCAGCTTGCAGACCGCGTCTGACCTCATCTCTCGCGCAAACTCACAATTCACCCTCACTGCAACCATGTGGGTTTTACCGCTGCTGGGCTATGTGGGCGTCGTGTTGGGTTTTGCGTTTCTGACTCTGGCAATCGGTAACTATGCTCGTTCCAAACTTGAAATACATGACCGCGACGCGTGCCTGGAGCATATCTTAGGATAGATGATTGCTAACACATATAATGATGATAGCATCCGGTTTATACTACCTCTCCGAGCTCGTTGAAGAACACACCGTCCTCGCCAAGAAACTCCTAAATCGACTAATATACGGCATCATAGCCCTGCAGTCTCTCCTCTGGCTGGTCGATGGCTTTCCAGCTAGTCTCAGCGCGTTAAGCGTAGTCAGCCATATCGTGTATGCGCAGAACTTGAGACGGTTCCCGATCGTCAAGTTGACGGATCCGCTGTTTTTGCTTTCGTGCGGTACGTCCGTCCCTACGTCTTCATCGCGGTGGCACCACCTAGCACACGCGAGTGTACTCAGAGTGTACTAACGAGATACTAGCCCTCGTCATATCAAACCACTACCTCTGGTTCCGCCACTTCTCGACCCCGCCGCCGCACTCGCGCTCCTACCCCTACTCGCGCGACCCCTCGATCCCGACCTTCACGGAGATCGCGTCGTATTTCGGACTCTGTGTCTGGCTCGTTCCGTTCGCCTTGTTTGTGTCGCTGTCCGCGGGCGAGAACGTCCTGCCGAGTATGGGCAGCGAGTATGCGACGGGAGAGGGCAGCAGCTTTATAAGCGCGGGCAAGCAGCCGGAGGGGTCGAGTGCGGGAGGTGGTAGGCGGAGGCAGAGGAGTGGGACGAATGCGGGAATGGCGAAGGCTATGGTGAACGGGGTTAGGGATTGGGCGGGGGAGACGGGGGAGGTTATGGGGCTTTGGAAGGGGGAGAGGACGAGGCCGGGGTTTTGATGGGAGATGATAGCAAGACGATGAGGTTGAAGTTGTCGGGATGTTATGATATGATATGATATTTAGCATAGCAATGGGAAATGTATGATCAGATATCTCTCTCGGAGCAGAGACTGCATGATTCTGGGTTATGTGTATGACCAGTAAGTGCTGCTTCTTCAACACATCTTCGGAACGCAAGCTAATCTGTGTCGCTTTCAGCGTACCTGCCAGCTTGCGATGCTAAAGCGAAAGAGTCAATCTACGACCAGCTCTTTGCTTAGTGTGTTCTGACCCAAATTTTTCAACGGCAGTCTACTCCACCATCTCCGAATACTATAGTTTCCAACTAAAGATATCTCTTTTTAAAAATGTGGAGTACACTTGTATTTATCTCAGGATACGTTGTGTCAGGAAGAACATAGGTAGGGTTGAAGTCCCCGCACTGTGCTAGACTTGTATAGTGCGGTTAGGACACTGTAAGAACGAGCTCCTCGTACTGATGGCGACTTTGCAAAACCTACATCCCAACAACCTCGTCTATACTAAATTGTTTCCAGAAACTATGCCAGAAGAGTCCAACTTAAGGCCCGCGATATCTCTAAGCGCAGTTTGGATCGCCATCGTCATCGTCATGGGAATCTGCATCTGCGTCTCCCGCTCCTGCCACTCCGACTATGGGCCCACTCAGACGTCTGACCCTGGAAAGGGGAATAAGAGATCAAGTGCTCTTAGCAAGCTTATAAGATACTTCCTAAGTCTCATCTCATGAAGATTTACGTCAGAAGGCGTCCTTCAGTGGGAAGTTCCATGCTCAATTTTGGGCTTGACTCACCGCTACAACGTTAACGAATGCCACGAGGCGAATCCTAGATCTTTGCCGCCGCGTCACATTCAATGCGAGCTTCCATGCCACTGGTAGGCAGTCCCTCTCACATCCAAGCTTTCCCATTTTTTCCTTGCTTCAAATGCTCCATAACAACATCGAACCATGGCTTGAGGTCTTTGGTTGGGAACCCGGAAGGCAAGGTGGAACGAGGATGTCAGGGGTGCAGGAAGGGTATGGAACGAGGACGGCTTGGGACAAAAAATTTGTCAGGGGTACAAGAAGGGGACGGAAATCCAGTGTCCCCTCCAGATGCCGCTTTCACTCTACACTTTTCGCTCTGCGCTTTGATCACACCCACCTCCTCACCGCACCTGCTCACCCGCGCATGACATCATTTTCACTCGAAATCTTTTCTCATTTCCCACAATGCTCACAGCCACCGCCCCGCAGTCACATAAATACCCCTCGCTCGCAGTAAATTCGCCATCGCACAAACACGACCTCCCGCACTTCAACGACCTTCGCCAGCAGAGTCAACGATAGAGAACGTCGTGATCATGAACAAGACCGCTGTACTCGACAATGCCGACCTGAAGGAGAAGCTGCTGAAGAGCGGCATTGTTGAAAAGATGAAGTGGTTCCCGCAGACTTCCGGTGCTGTCGAGCTGTAAGTCTCCCCCGTCCCGTTTACATACTATCACAGAGCGCTAACACACATATTCATAGACACGCAAAGGCGCTCATGGATACACCTATCGGCAGAGACTTCACGATCATTTCTTCAGATGGTGTCAAGTTCAAGGTGCACACGGCCATGATTATCGGTGGGCCGCTGGCATTGCAAGACTTCGTGTATCCAGGCAATGTGAGTGAACACTAGTTCATTATACGCATGAGAGAGAAGGTGGGAATTCGGATGAGGATGATGTGATGATAGCTAATTCACGAGATAGATGGACAATCCGAAGCCGCGGAAGATGTTGCAGATGACTCAGGAGTTCCGGTACCACTCCTTCTTCATGGAGCGCCTTGTCTCGTTCATGTATCGGGGTTCTTACCATGCGATGCCGATGCCGGAGGAGGACAAGCAGCAGTAGGTCTTGACTTTTTCCTTCTATTCTCTTGTCCTTGCACCTTCCTGCCCACCCTACTCCTTGCCCCTTTAAAACTAGCTATTCCCATCTCGAGACAAGTAAGTACCACCCCAAGCCTCCAACAATTGACCACCCCAGATCCAATGGATCCAACACCCGAGTCACCTCCCCAACCCCCAATCTCACCAATATGCAACTACACTTGTATATGTACCACCTCGCAGAGGGCTTCAGGTACCCCGCGTTGGCCTCCCACGTCTTCTCCCGCCTGGTCCAGTCTACCCTGTCCCCACCCTCCCTCACCCCAACCGGCCTCCACGCCCTAATCCGCAGCACCTTCTCACAACCCCCCACTGGGTACCGCATCTGCGAGGACAGCGACCGCGCTTTGCAAACCCTGGTCCTGAGCGTCGCCACCATCCACGTACTGCGCAAATGGCGCGGCATTGGGGGCAGCGTCAAGGCGGAGATAGGGCAGGCAGTGGGTCGGAGTCCTGAACGCTGTGGAGGTCGAGTGTCCAGGCTTCACGCAGCAGCTGCTGCTGCAGACGATGACGCTGTACCAGGTTCTTGATGTGACGGATCCGGAGGTCATCAAGAAGAAGCAGGATGAGCTTAGGAAGAAGATGAGGGCTGAGAAGAGGGCTAAGGGGCGGGAGAATGTGGTGAAGGAGATGAGGAGTAAGATCAGGAAGGAGAGGAAGGGCAAGGGCAAGGGCACGGGTGTGGGTGTGGGTGCGGGTTTGGCTGCCACTCCGAAGTCTGAGGAGTATACCGAGGGCGGTTTCGTCTCGACGCGCCAGGGCACGAAGCTGGTTGGCAGCACGGTGCTGGACTATGGCATGGATGTTGACTAGCTAGATGGGCCGGAGATAGGGCTCCAGCGAGCTAGTGAAATATCACGGTGATGGGCAACGGAACACTATGAGGTGCTCAATTGATCGCAGTGATGTGATGCAGAGGGATACATAGTCGGGTATCCTTCTTCCGCTTCTTCCCATTTCCAATTCCTGCGTTGACATTTGGCTCCTTGGGGAGCTCCTCGTGCTCGATGTCCATCCTCGTCACTGTCGATCGTGGTGAAGTGTCTGTAGCACCGTGAGCAGTTTGCTGCCGCGGTTTCGTGGATAGGTTCCCTTATACATGTGATGGACTGGGCGGCTGACCATGGCTGGGGGTTACTTTGCTGGGACACGGAATGGAGGCGGTATGGTGTGCTTGTTGGTCTGTGGTGTTCCTAGTATTCATGGCTAGAGGATGCAGAGGTAGCGATGTGGCTAGTAAGTACCTTTCCGGAAAACACATGTTCTTCGAGAACTGCAGATGTGTCGGGGACCATTGCTTCGTAGATCTCGAACGAGACGTCGCCTCAGATTGCGTCTTGTGCGATCAGAGTGAAGTCCCGACCCACTTTGCTCCCAAGGAGCACTTCGGCATGTCTTGATTATATTCCTTAGTGATTGGGGTGCGCTTCTCACAAGCATATTCGGGTTTACTCACTCTGATATGGTTCTCTCTGTATTTTTCATGGTCGTGCTGCTCTGTCTAAAGTCGGTGCGCAGGAGACTGGCCTCAGATTGCTAGTCCGAAGACACAGTCGCTTGAAAAGGTTGCGTCATTTTGATGAGGTAAATAAAGTTGGAGAGTATGTGATGGTTCTACAAACTCGAGAATGTATTTAAATGTGCAAGTGTGTGTGGCTGCAAGCGTATTCATGTACGTGGTCGGCTGGCCCCTGTCGCCATATGGCTCTGCTTACACTGTGTAAATACCCCTGTTTAGTAAGTGAGGCACATAAAGAAGAACTCTGTATATTATATTTCACTTTCTGTCTGGTGACTATGACCCCTAAATGTCCAAAGTTGTTATAGACTGGTTGTTCAGCATCACTCACTGTCTCGAGGAAGGATCCCCGCATGGAAAGCAAACCCACCAACTCCGTCATATATATGAGTGACTCGAACTAGGTAGAGAGCAAAAAGATCCACATTTGTACCCGTCGTTTAGTCTGGTATGTTTGCAACATGTACCGGCTGCCCATGTATAGCTAGTATGTATGATAGCTCATCATGTCTGTTAAACAGGTATGAAGCACACACATGTATACGCCTATGTATGAAGACCCGCAGCACATGAAAATCAAGTATACCACATGGCGTGTATAAATGTGTAGGAGTATTTCGAATTTGTACGATACATATAGACCAAATCATCGGAAAAGAGGGATGTTAATGGGGGGAATGAAGCAGTGTAAGCAACAGCCGTGGATCATTCGCAAATTACTCAGTGAACGAATTAGCTCTGTTACACAATGGCATATTCACGTCACTCCTTGAAAGCTTTACATCTCAAGATTTGGGTCAAGAAGTTTGTGACGCTGTGACCAGCCAGCTGCGTACTTTACGATTTTCAGTGAACGAAGTGAGTCAACTCTCTATATTCAGATCACATAACTGCTTCGACTTGATTTCAACATGGCGACGAGCCAAATTCTTGGCGACGCTCTGCTGCTGCTCGCTGCTAATGGTCACATGGTATACATATCGATCAAAAAGTATGTCGAGGAACAAGCTTAGGAAATGGCTCCCGATGTAAGCGCTCTTTCCGCGTGCCAGACGTCCGATCCGTTAGTCCATGATCCGAATCATGTTTTAAAGGTCCGCGCGCACGATCTGGTCTCCTCGGTGTAGCAGCCTCATGCTTGATGACGTTAATCGAAGTATCGGACCCTTTACGAATAGCGTACGGATCAAACCGGTCCTCGCTCTTCGTCACCCCAATACCCGGGTACTTTTTCTTCAGAACCACAATATCCTTCTGGCGCCCCTGCTGCTCGTAGATCTGAGCTAGTAGATCCGCAATCGCGACCGTCCGCGGATTATCAAGCGCCAGATTCTTCGTCTTCGCGATCATCGCTAGCATATCATCGCAGTTTCTTTCCGCTTGTTCGATAGCGCCCAATTTGAAGAGGATGTGCGTGTAACCGTACATATTGTGTATCCAGTCTGGATGATCGCGCTGGATCTTGTTGATCACAGAGCGAACTGTAACTTCAGCTTCCTTGAACTTCCCAGCCGCGAAATACGCTCGTCCGAGATTGGACTTGGTCATAAACATGCCGACGTGGTCTTCGCTCAGTGTTCGTTGTACAACTGGGAGAGCATCTTCGAGCATGCGAATCGCTTCGTCCACACGGCCGACTTCAGCGTAGACCTTGGAGACGTCGTTGACAGACCACAGCGTGTACGCGTGTTCATGTCCCAGAATCTCTCGTCTAGCCTGCAGGACATTCTCCACGAGTCTCTGTGCAACGCGCAGATGGCGTTTACTCGCGCACAGATTGATTCCGAGCTCGTTGCGCGTCATGAGCGTATCGGGATGTTTCCAGCCGAAGAAGCGTTTCTGCAGCCTGAGCACCCACACCAGCAACTCGCGGCTCTTTTCGTGCTCGCCGAGGTGCAGATACGTCCGCGCGAGATTGAACATGGCGTTCAGTGTGATCGGGTCTTCGGGGCCGAGGCGTTTGAGCAACCCGTTTACGGCACGTTCCCCTGTCCACTTCGACCAGTCGCGGACACCAGCGAGCCAGAGGGTTAGCGTCAGATCGCTGAGGGCGATGCAGTATGGGACGTGGGATGGGAACCAGGGAGGCCATACTGTCCATTCGGTGATGGAAGGGCGATGCCACCACAATGCGCTGCGGACCTCTAGATGGGTGTCTATGGCGGATCTGATATCGAAGAGATTCCATTGGGTATGGCCCAAGCCGCGCTGCGCGAGAATCGTGTCTTTGTGCCGCCGTCCTAGGAGCTTCTTGCGGATGTCGACGGCTTTCTTTTGGAGGTCCCGGGCTGTCTTCCAAAGACATTGCTCGGCGTAGACCCAGGAAAATCTTTCGTACTCAGTCGCGATTATTAATGTCTTTGGTGGTGATGAGTAGAGATAGTGGAGGGCCTGTAGACAAGAGTTGATGTGGGGAAGGAGAATACTTCGGAATCTTCTGCCAGATGCTTCTAGGTGTGGTGAGATGCATTGAGCGAGGACTGCCATGGTACAGCGCAACCATTGCTTTTGCTCTTCTTCAGGCATTCGATCTCTGGCCCAGCTGTGGATGACCGGGTGCATGGCGCATGACGCTTTCGCGGGCTCGTAGTCGACGATGGAATAGTCGCATAAGATACCGATGGCCCTTCGGAACCTGGCCTGCGCTTCTTCATTCCACACTGACTGAAGAATATCAGGGAGTTCGATTGATCTTGGGTCCGACTTTTCCGGGTCGGTCCATGACCTTTGGAATATTGTCTCGGGTATAGATTCGAAGTGTAGGAAGGCAAATATGTGCATCAAATCGACGGCGTCTCTATGTTCGATACTCCCATGTTTCACTATTCTTTGGAAAGGAATTTCCCAGGTGGAGATGATGTCCGTTTCGTCTGCACTCTTCACTCTCTGGTGGCTCATCAGCGTCCTGCGATGCACCAAGTAGTACTGCAGATACTTGTCTATGGTGTAGATGTTCCGCCGGATTGTAGCACCAGCATGTGCAAGGGCTAGGGGTAGGTACCCGAGCTCGACAGTGATACCTTTCGCATAGTATCGCCTTCGACTGGGGCTTGAGGGTTGAGCCTCGGTGTGTGTATCCGGGTACGCTGCTTTGAGGAGGAATTGTATGGCTTCATCTGGATCCATGCCGTGAAATCGGAGATGGCCTGCTGTGGCGTATTCGACAGCCTTTGGATTCCGGGTGGTAACAAGCACATGCCCGTTGCCGCCGGCTGGCAGATATGCAGGTAAGTCCATATCGTAGTCGTCTGCATTGTCAATGATTAAGAGCCACGGCTCTGCGCATTGTGACAACCAATGTTTCCCGGCTGCCAGTGTAGCCCCTCGCCCAGCTTGGGATCCGATAGAGGAGAATCCGGTCTCGATATTTTCTTCGCTGCTAGCGTCAACCCAGAAGACGCCCCAATATCTAGTGATTTCCTCATCAGCCTCAGGGTAGCCAGCCATGAAGAAGTCATACCTGTGCTTGTTTTCCTCTACGTACTTGAGGCAGAATTGAGTCTTGCCTGAACCACCCATGCCGTACAACACCACTACTTTGTTTCGAGTTTGATCGTCGTATATTCGAATAGAGCCCAGCATCTCTTTGACATCTTCCGCATGTTTCTGTCGACCAGTGAAGTAGGTACTCGGACTGCGTGGGACTAAACACCACCGGTTGAAGTTATGTGGTCTCACGTCGCTAGGGTTGCGTTGTCTGTTTCGTGGCTGAAGTAATTCATCCGCCTCTCGTTGCCTCTCACGGGCTAGCAGATCTTCGTCGTTGTCCCATCGCGCCTGGACAAGTGCGTGTGCTCTTCTAGCATAGCGAGTCAATGCCTCTAAGACTGGCCGATACGCGCGATCAGAATGACTGCTGAACTTGGTCATTCCGGAGTGGGTAGCTAGGATGCCGCATTTCTCAACATTGTCCCAGGCAGGCGCTGCCGAGTCTTGATCGACGACGCGCGCGATGTGATCTCCGTCTTGCGTTTCCAATTCTTCCCAGAAGTTGTATACGCAGAACTGTTTCATCAGCGGCGCAAACTGATCATTGATTTCGTTCAATATTTCGGAGCCTTTCAGCAGCTTGCGCACAAAGTGGCTCACACCTGGCATATGATCCTTTTGCGGTGATAGTTGTGTATCGGCATTGATTCCATTGTGGGGTGTTGCCATGAACAAGATACCGTATGTAGACGTATAGATTGAGCACAGATGTTCGACTGCCTTGTTACGCCTCGAGTGCGAATAGGCCAAAGCCCTTTTCGCAAGTAGACCACCGAAGCCATGGCAGATGAAGATGATGGGCCGTTCGGAAGCGTCATCGAGCTGACGATCCGCATACAGCTCTGCGACCAAGTTGATAGCGTGAGTGTGGATGCTGTCGGTCGTTTCATCTCCCAGTGTCACGAGAGCCCCAACTCTATAACTGTAGTTCAAGACTCGTACATCGGGAACCTTCTCGGGCAAGAGATCCCTCAGCCAGAGTGTGCGCGAAATCGGATCTGTCCATGTTGCAATTGCGTCTTCATAGAGGCCGTGGATCGCGACGACGCTGCACCGGTTAGCGTACAGGGGTACAGTTCGTATGTAGCTCTGGACGATCATACTCTACTATGTCATTACTTCTCGAAGACGACTTTGGTTCAGCAAGTGTGGTCAAAGTCATCGCAGCCAGCACTAAAGCCAAGGCGGGGAGCGTGAACGTGGACAAGGAGAGCAGGCGGGTGCGGCAAAGCCCCCGTACGAAGAAGGCCCCACAGACTTGTCCGACACACGGCACAGTGCATACATCTGATGATCACAGATGATATCGAGAGTGTAGCGCATGGTTAATCCGGGTGCAACTGCGCCTTCCCGTCGCCCCCGCCCGTTCAGAACCTTGGAAGGACCCGTGTGACGCGCTTATAGCCGCCGATCGCCCCACGCCCGAATTGGGTTTAGAAGCGTCCTGTCGAAGGAGAAACAATTCATGGTTTCCTTGCCCAGGTGCCTCCTTCACCCAAATGGTCGTATGATATTCATTACACCACCTGGTATCCACGGGAATCGAAAGGTATGGCGTTCTTTGCGCGCGGTTACAGCAGTGTTGCAAGAGGTTGCAAGTGCATGCTGCGCGGGGGCGCAGGTATCACAATCGGCATCACCCAAAGCTGATTTGCGCGCTTCGTGCCGTTCATCACATCAGGACGGTATGGCATTCCCCGAGCGTGCGACCGGGTCAATCTTCGCAACTGCCTTGTCTGCATCGGGCCCCTTGTAATTGGGCCCTGGTACGGGCATGGTGCATGCTATAGCCGCCCACCAGGCCCGGGAGGCCGATAAAGGACCATTCTCTGATCCTCGGACAAGCTGCGGGCTCAGCCGTCGTCCCTGTGCCTCTTTCAACATGGCACTAACTTTTCTTCCGCTGCTTGTGCTGAGCTGCCTCGTCGGCGTCATCACCCAGTACATCTACCAAAGACGAAAGGCACAGGTAAGCTCTCATGAACATGTACCAGTCGTCACTGACTAGTATTTCAAAGGAAGACAAAGCTATCGCCAATCACCATGGATGCTTGCCAGCACCCAGACTCCAGAACCAAAGACCGTGGGGAGTTGACCGGCTTGAACAAATCTTCAGAGCAGATGCAGAGTCACGGTTGATGGAACTATTCCTGTTCCATTTCCGCCAGACCGGTAGTACTTTGGAACAAAAGTTTCTGGGAACCAAGGCCTATGGCACGATAGAGCCTGCGAACCTGGAGGCGATCATGTCTACCAAGTTCAAGATCTGTATTGGCTCATCAATACTAAAGAATGGCGACAAGCCTGTGATGACGTTCAGAAATTCGCAGACTTGATCATCGACCGAAATCTATCCACGGATCGTGCTGGAGATGGCCAGCAGGGGAGATATGTTTTCCTGGATGCAGTTGCAAAGAGTTCTGCAGATCGTGCTGCTCTACGGGGTCAGATTATAAACCTGCTAGCAGCCGGAAGAGATACTACAGCGTGTCTGCTTTCTTGGACATTGTAAGCTCAGGCACCGTGGAGGACCAGTTTCCTAATTTGCTAACTGGATAAGCTTCCTACTTGTCCGTCACCCTCAGGTTTTGGCAAAGCTGCGTGAGGAGATCACAACAGTGTGTGGCGACAGTGGCGAATTGACGCGAGATGTCCTGAAAAGGTTGCCGTATCTGCAAAATGTCCTCAAAGAGAGTAAGCTGGCCCTGGTTACGACGTCTTGTAGTTTTAGCTGACACCCTAGCCCTTCGTCTTTATCCCTCCGTCCCTGTGAATACACGGACAACAGTCAGAACAACCGTACTACCTACCGGTGGAGGACCGGACCGAAAGTCTCCAGTCTTGATACCGAAGGGTAGTGCAGTGGCATTCAGTGTGTATTCAATGCACCGGCGTCCTGATCTCTATGGCATGGATGCAGAGCTGTTTCGGCCAGAGCGATGGGATGAGGATATGCCTATGCATAAAGATCCTACAAATGCCAAATGGGCGTATCTTCCCTTTCACGGCGGTCCGCGGATATGTCTAGGAAGTGAGTAGACCCTTGGACAATACGTTGCTGGAGTGGTTGTGGCTAACATATATGTTTCACACTAGTGGAGTTCGCACTTGCCGAAGCTGGCTACGTGGTCGTTCGGCTACTCCAAAGATTCCCACACATCAAACTCCCCCAAGATGAAAAGGTCGAGTTGGTCGGAGTTGAACAACAAGTGATGACTTTAGTCGTCTCCATAAAGCAGGGCTGCAGGGTCGAGATTCGATGAGGCAGGTTTCTCGCTATCTACTACGACCTGATGAAAAGATGAAGATTTGGCTTCGCTGTTTAGGCCGTAACGCACGTAGCAACCCGTCTGAGCGAGATACAGGTCACTGAACTAACTCGGCTGCTTCTTGTTGCCGCTTTTGCTTCAACATGTCCTTCGCATCTATCCATCGCCTGTCTACGATTCCGGGGGCTTCCCTTGAGTATCGAAGTAGACTTGCAACAACAAGTCTATACCCCGGAGATGTACGAGTCTCAAACTTGACCATATCCCTATGATCGTACGGCAACCCAGCTCTATCAGTGTTGTCCAGAATCGGAGCGGCAGAGTTCTCGTCAACAATCTGCATCGCGTCAGCCAAACTGCATCAGCAAAACGTTGCGTAGGAGTCATACGTATGCATACTTGGTCCCCAGATTCATCTTCTCCTGCTCCCAGAAGAAGTATATTCGGAAGTTCTTCATCAAAGGTGCGAACATATCTGTGATATTCTGCAACACTTCCGAGCCCTCGGCCAGCGCGTCTGCAAGCTGGCTGTCGGTGTCTACGACCCGTGACGGTGCTAGCGCATTGATCATGCGGCTTCCAATGGATGCTAGAGCCGCTTTGTTGCTCCCGTTGTGAGGCGTCCCAAGGAATAGGATGCCGTATGTTGATACGAAGATCGAGTAGAGGTGTTGAACTAGTTTACTAGTCCGACTTGCGGAGTATGCGAGAGCCTGCACCGAGTCAGTGGTGGATATGTAGACCACATAATCTTGACCTCACCCGTTTGACAACGATGCCACCAAGTGAGTGGCAAATGTAGATAATTGGTCGCTGCATCGCGTCTTCAAGCTATCGCTGCGATTAGCTCTCTATCGCATTCCGACATTCGTTCTCTTATCAATACCTCGCGATCAGCAACAAGCTCCGCGACTAGAGTCTGCGCATGCTGCAGTATCCTGTCCGACGATGTTTTCCCAAGCAAGGATGCGACAGCAGCGTTGTATCCGAATGTGAGAATCCGCGACTCCTTTAGGTTGAAGGGAAGTAGATCAGCGTCGCCTAGCCAGAACTTGTTCGACTCATTCGTCGTCCATGTTTTGAACGGGTGGCCGTTCAGGCCGTGGACAGCGACGATGCTTGAGGGTGTTAGCAGATCAGGGCGACCGTACGGAACCAAAGACTTACTCTACCTTGGGATTCTCCCCTCTGAAGACCTCGGTCAGAGGCGTGAAGTCGGCCATGCCGTTAGCGCCTCTAGTGTCGATATTGATCAAAATGAGGGTGGTCTTCTCGCGGCGAAAGACGGAAACTTCGATTGTCCTGGATTGTGCTTGGAACACAGTCAATGAGAGTAGGAGAAACGTTGATTATTTCGAGAAGCGCCTGAAACACCCCGGACAATGAGGTGGCTCAATGGGGCGCAAGCCTGCACATCTGTGGCACAGCAGGCAGCAGGCATCTCGTGAATTCAGGCGGCTAGAGACTGTATTTAATTGGTCTTGAGAAGAATGCTCGGCTCGAGATTGGGTGAAGTCCCTCTTGGGTATTGAGCGGCAACATCTGTCATGGGACTTTAGCTAGTGATACTGTTTTCCTTCACAAGATTTAATCTATCTTGATTTCTGCTTTTCACATTAAAATCTTTACTATGTGGCTCACCAGATTTACACTGACGAGGGGAATCAGCGTTATGAAGCCTTCTGGATGACAACATGCATTAAGAAGGGGGCGACCCATGTCCCCAGAAGGATAATTGAGCACAAACTTGGTATAATACCACAAGGCTCCACCTCTGTGTTCTCAGTGGACTATATGTGGTTTCATCTTGTGCTGCCCTAGCCGTGTTATTGCATCGTACCCTTTTCGTGGTCACGGAGAAGGCCAATAGAGTCCACGTATGTGAGTGTGCATGCGCTACGTTCATTAACTTGGAGTTGCAGAACGTTCCTAGATCTTATGATGTTCATGATAGGTGGTTACCTGCGATCCGAAAGCGGAAGGTTCCCAGCCTTGTGATCTTCAGCTCCTCGCTACTCCATGCTATATGCGTACACGTGCATTATTGGCTGCATTGCGTAGCTGATGCTAAATCACACAGAGAAGGCTGAGAATCAAGGGAAGCAGTTATCTAGCCAACCTCGCCTACATTTCTCTACCAAAGTTTTCTGAAGCTTCTATGTACATTTCACGAAGGCTTATTGTAAAAGCCTTGGCACCCTTCTGTCTCGGTCGTCATGGGTTTTATTGAGTTTGCATCTGTACCTTATCCTCCGGTACGTTCCGACGATTGCTGGCTAAGAGTACTTACTTTCTTCGGGAATGGCAACGAGCCTCATGTTGATCACTACTCAATCAAAGGATTCACACATAAAGAACACAGATACCCGGATGATTCTCTGGAGGATTTTTCGACCGAATGGGCCTTTAGATGGTTCCACTGCCCACTGAATATGATCGACTGGGCAGATGTGAGTATTGCAAGCATGAATAATTTTGAAGAGTCGCTGAATCGACCCCACGCTGCAGGCTTGTCTACAAAAGTTTATTCCGGATATGGACTTCTACGCGAAGACACAATTCAGAGGCCTTCGGCCTGCGCTGGCGCAGACAGTGAATGTGCCCCTTCACTCTCGGCATATGGAGCCGTCATGCAAATGGACGGTATCTTCCACCAAGGTGCACGACAACGCACGAACTGAGACCGTGCCAAAGGAAATTTCAAGCTCATCTACAGGCAAAGAAGCGAACACAATACCGCGATCTGAGCCTAAGTTCCCCCGCATCTCAGTATATGTAAGTTGTGACGCTCCATCGTGGTCAACAAACGCTGAATACTAGGTCATAGCTTCCCTACATGAATTGGGATAGATTTGAATACCACTGCCATCTGCGAAAAGAGTATCTGTCAGTACGTTGTACTTCGATCGACGCAATAGAGAATTTCTTGACAACAAATAGACAGGGGCCCAAAAACTTAGCAGACTTGGGGACATCCACGTCAGAAGGACCCTGGACCAGTACTACTACGGTTCCTTGACTGATACGATTTCAAGAGATGCGGACCAAACAATTTCCAAATGGACTTCTTTAGATGACGTCCGTAACAAGAAAAGTTGTGGTAAGAAGAAAGCAACCGATGACAGTCTACTTTTGATGGTGGATCAAATTTGGTGCTGGGTGGTTGATGATAGTAAGTTCTGGATAATAACCATTCCAGCGGGTGGGGTGGTTGACCCATGCTGACGTAGGCTTCATCAAACAGGGACCATCCTGACGTTTTTTCCATCCCACTCCTTCACGGACAATGATGCTCGATTTACAGACCTCTATAGAAGTATCGAGGAACGACTCACTTCACCTGAGCTCTCAACGATATGGGACTTGTACTCTCTCATCATCGAACAAGCAACAGGCCACCTATTCAATCGTGAAAACATCAGATTCCAGGATCTCATGGAGACCTACAGATGGGCGACTAATGAGAAGGTACACAAATTTGTTGCATTATTGCTAGAGGCCGCCATGTTAATGAAGCTGTAGGCCGCTGCTCAGACCGTTCATTTCCAGAGGTTTTATCGTGACCAGAACAGTGGGGAGCAAAACTCTCAGGCTCCCAATAATCGTGGTGAATTAACGCTCACACTTGAGGTTGCGGACATATTGGATGAGCTGAAGATGATCCGAAGTCTCGTGGAGACACAACAACGGGTTGTGATAGATGTGGCACTAGCTCTGAGAGAGTCGAGCCCCTCGATTTCTAAGCCAGGTATTCCTGTCGACGTGCACAACTTGGACGCGAGTACGAGTGACTCAGTAGACATTAATTCAATCGCCAAAGATATTGATAGTTCTGCACGGCAGCACATCACAAAAACTGGCGAGACTCTTACATGGGTTCTCCGCGAGATCGACTCGATCAGGGGTGATGCAGAGTATACACAAAAAATGGTTAGTTATTAGTGGTCTATATCACACAAGACAAATGGTTGACGATCGATCAATAGCTGCTGGATCTTCTCAACCTCAAGCAAGCGGCTGCTAGCTTAGCGGAAGCCCGTTCAGCCGGCCAGCAAAGTCGCGCGGTCATGCTCTTCACTGTGGTCACGATCATTTTCGTAGGTTCTCGAGGACAAGCTTACAGAGATTTTTGACTGCTGACACATATTTCCTAGTTACCATTGTCATTCTTTACCTCGTTCTTCGGTCAGAACGTTCGGGAATACACGGGGGACGACAAGGATCCTACTCTGTCGCAAATCTGGAAGCCCGCTGCAGGTAGGTCGAACGCTAAATGGAACCTGTTGATAAGAGCTAACGATATCATTGGTAGTTGCAATCAGTGTCCTGGTCATCGTTATTGCTCTGTTATGTGCACTTTTGATATTTAGAAGAAAAGTATCACGGATCCTTATGAGAAAGTGGCATGCCGCATTGTGCTGTTGTCTCCCCACAAGAAAATACAAAATCACAGACGGGCGGGAAGTGGCCGACCCCGTCAAACCTGATGATATTGGTCGAAAGAAATCTAAAAAAAGATCGAAGCAGAAGCAGGCCAATGACACGCCAGATACGCATGATCTTGAAAAGGGGCTTCCAATACTTCAAAAGGGGCTTTCGATACAAGGAAAGAATGAGTGAACGAACGACCCATCGCCATGGAACTGATCGGAACGTCGATGGCACTCTCGGCGATGGAACTTCCCGCACACTATTGTCACTGTCTTGACTCTGAGGTTCAATCTCTGTTATAACGTATACAATTGGCCCATGTGGGAGGGACGAGAGAATCCAGTAACTTATGGGGTGGCTCAATCTGTTTAACCATTTTCATACTGATTTTCTGACAATAACCGAGAGCTCTATACCTATCTTCGTGAAAGTGAGATGGTCCGGTTACCATGTAGACGGTTTCATTAGGTCAAGGTTGTGCAGTGAATCTAACATTCACCGTCTCAACCACCTACCCGCATCTTCTTGAATTGACGTTTTGCAGCGTCAGCAGTCGCAAGCACTTTCTTGAACTTCATCTTGATAGCCTCCCACTCGATATTGAACAACTGATTGTCAGAGACCAAGCGCGCGAACTCATCGTTTGATGTCCTGCCCCAAGCTTTTTGATGGGCGAAGACCCCTGCCAGAACAACTGCACGCAACATGCCATCATGGTCCCGGCATGGTGAGTATTTGTAGAGGGTGTCGAGAATACCACTCAATTCCTTCGGCCTGCAGTCATGTTTCAGAACGAGCTTCTCATTTAGAACGTGACGGATGTGCGTGAGCAGATCATAATCCCGGAAGAATTCGCCGAGGTTGTACATGTTGAAGTGGAATTCGACATAGGACAGCTCCTTCAAGGACCATGCCTCTGGTGTAAAGTCTGTTGGTAGATTGTCGACATAGTGGAACCTCAATGCTTTGCCCCCTTTGTTTAGATGATAGGAGCCGGTGTACATGAATGCTTTGTAACGATTAATGAGCATCGGATGGCATTCCAGAGATAGTTCTTCAACGAATTTGAGGCCTTGCTTCTACAATACTGTAAGATGGTAGCTTTTAGTGTTGGTGCGCTAGCAACTTACTACTTTGTGGAGAGACTCCTCCTGCAAAGCCTGCGATCCTGCAATAAGAATCGCTACGTGAATCTTCCACTCCGCTCCAGGAAGGGACTGGCACTTGAGGGTGAAGTCTTGTAAGATGCGCAATTCCAAGAGCGTCGAGAAGCGTCTGATCAGTGTCAGTTTCGAACAGTGCAACAAGTCATTCGCTTGAGGGTTTTCTCGTGTCACTGGTCTGTGTAGATTGCAACAATCCAGTCAAAAGGGGAAACTTTATCTCCCATAATAACCTTCTTGGCAGGAACAGGATGCCACAGCAGCCACTTACTTTTGGACAATGCGACTATTCGAGACAGGTATCATCGCAGCACCGCGGAAGGACACATTTAGAAGATACTCGAGGACAGCACTAGCCTCTTCCGACATATCCGTAATCTGCCCATTGGCAACATTGTCACTGACGTTGTTGTCGCACAGAGCTCCAGGAGTTGAAGAAGGAGGAGCATCAACGCCAGTGGTGTCGGGGTCGTATCGGATAATGGACTGTTCCTCCGCCATTTTTGCGAGCAGTTGCTTGCAAATGATGAAGTGGTTGCGGTGGAGTTGCGGGAGCGGAGTGTGTTTTGTGAGAGCGTACCTAGTGTATGTAGAAGAAAAGGCTTAGTAAAGACACGGAACGGACAATAAACCGCCGGACCGTCACTGCACCTTCATTCACTCATCAGAAGCTCATATATATTAACGCAAATTCTGAAAGAACCAGCAGCTGATAAGCAGACTCGAACTAGTATCCCTCTATCCCTCCATTCGCTGAAAACAACAAAATAAAACACCCATCCGCCCCCGTACTGGAGAAGATCACAAGACCTTTGAATGCACTCGGTGACTAAGACCTTGGCTGAGTTCAAGCAATCCTACTGGAACAACTACTTGACCATCACTCCTAGTCGGGAACGAATGAGCGAGAGTTTTTGAGGATTATGGGGTATATATATATTGATGAGATGACTTTCGGATTCGAGAGCGAGCACTAGAGGCGTACATGAACACATCAAGGTGAATCAATATGATACTCACTAAAGGTCCTGAGCCGCCTGTGCATTTTCAAAACGCAATTCCTGTTCATCCAACATATCAATATGTATACTGAGGAGAACCGTGTTTGTTAGCATTGGCTGTATAACCACCGTAATAGCCAGTGTAGCCCCTCACATCACCTCAAGTGAGCTGCGCGGCTTCACCAGACGTCCCCAACAGATACAGCTTCATAATCATACCGAACCTCGTAGACAAGTCCAACAGCAAGCCCTACAACACCACTGCTTATCACAGCCCTACCTCCCCAGCAAGCTACCTTACGAAGTCTCCCTATCCACCCCTCCAATCCCAACCCACTCCTCAGCCCCCTCACAAACACCCAACAACCCAGAACCCAGACGCCCACACATCTACCTCCAGTGTCCCAACACCCCAAATTAAAACCCCTGAACCTTGACCCCTTGACCCCCGGACCTGGATCCGCAGCACCACACCCCATACACATCCTACACACCCTCCAGTCCCCCAACCCCCGTTCCAAACACCCACCACTACCCATTCCCGACACCCTTCCCCTCTTGCCCAATGCATACATCGTCCTCGTCCTCGTCTCGCTCGTCTTCCCCCAGAAGGACAACCACACACCCCTCCACACCCCCACCCATTCCTTTCCTACACGCTCGTTGCAAGAAACATATACGACACCCTACACGACCCACGCACTCTCCCACCTGACTTCCCACGGCACTCCTTGATCTCCCTCCTCCATCCCCTCTCAATACCCCATTGACCCTACATGAATCTCTCCTCCACTCTCCGCCGACCACCCCAACAACCCTAAAATCTCTCCCTCCCGCCCTCCTCCCCATCCCCTTCCCCTTCCCCTTCCCCTTCCCCTTC
>MU004606.1:0-23985 GCA_010405375.1 Lophiostoma macrostomum CBS 122681
TTTAAGCCTCTATTAATAGCCTATTTAAATAAGCTAGTATTATTAATCTATAGCAGTAGAGGGCTTAGGTTAATTACCCTTAGAGACTTCTTTAGCATGTTCTATAAGGCCTAGAGCAATATAATAAGGCCTAAGCTAATCCTTAGCGCCTTTAAAGCTACTAGCATCTAGCTACTAAATCCAGCCAGGATCCTTAATCAATTTAATCGATTAATACTACCTAATTAAGGAATACCTGGTAGCAATAGCTTAGGCCTCAGCATATTAGATTAGAGAAAGATTAATTGCCAATTAAAAGCTCTAGTTAATTACTACATGGATACAGAGACCCGGCAGCTAAGCTTAGCAATCTACTAGATTTCTATTACTAATTAACTCCTAACAGCTAAGAACAGAAGCCTACGGGATGCCTTAGTAGTCAAGAAACGTCGCTCTAAGAAAAGCAGGCCTCTACCTCTTAATTAGAGCAATAGGAACCAAGGTAGAGCTTAGTTCTGGTTACCTCACAGCGTGTAGAGGGCACGTGATCTTTAACACTAACTTAATTAAGATAAGGAGCAGAAGGAGCGTTAGAAAGCTGCTTAAATGGAGGTCTGTAGGGCTAATCGACTACTTAAGGCCCGGTTAGCTAATTAGAAACGTGTTAATCGGGTAGCTAATTAAGAGGTGCGAGCAAAGCGTAGGGCTGATAAGGCTGCATAGAAGTCCCTTAATTAGATAGCCTGTAAGGCTAGAAAATAACACTAAGAAAGGCTTAAAATAGCTTAATTAGCTTGTAAGATGCCCTCTACGCCTTGCAAGTAGATAATTAGGCCTACAAAGGCACCTAGTCTAGCTGCTAAGGTAGTTAAGGCTGCATCGCCGGCATTAACACTATTAACCCGTAGAGGCCGCCAGATTAGAACACTAAGTAGATATTAATAATCTAAGTAGATAGATATTATCTACAAGGCCTACAGGCCTCAACTCTAATAAATCTTATAATAATCGACTTTATAAGCGTATCTACAGCCTTATATTGCTGGCGGAGCGATCTTGTTCGGGTAAGGCATAAGCTAAGGTAGAGCATAAGCTGCCAAGATTTGGTATAACTTTTCTAATAAATTATTTAATATAATCTAATAGGTAGATCTTACTCTATATAGTTACTATAGAATCTCTAAGATAGAGTCTATAAGTGGTTTCAAATATTGAAAAATAAGCTAAGTAGTACAAATTACAGGTCATGTAAGCGGTTGAACAAAGTCGATGTTGTCGCAAGTGTATATAGAGTTTGCACTATACAGGCTCACCACCGACGACAACGCCCTACGAAAAGGGTGGCATATGCCGCCGAAAATGGCGGCAGAATGTATATAGCTTTTCAATACAAACGTATTAATATTTCCATACTCATGCAACCAGAATCAGGCCCCGCTCTATGTAGTGGCTGAGCAACCCCTGAGCCAACGCGAGCCAGCGTGATTGTGCCTGATTCCCTGCATAAACAAAGGGGCTTGTTTAGGGAACGCGACACTCGGCTATACTTTCCTAGTCACGTGCAGGTAATGTTTCGGCTAAGGCTGTTGCCTTTAACTCAGCCACCTCCAACTCAGCTACCTCCAACTCTCCATCTCTCGTCACCCAACTTCACATGCTCTAACTTCTATCTACGCACCCAAAGCCTTGCAGAAATGTAGGAAGGCGCTGTAGTCTATTAACTATACCTTACTCTTCGCATACACCCGTAACGTTTATCCAGATCATAAATAAACTTGGTTTAGTCTTTGTTCCGTCCAAGTGCGATAGTACGGCAAAAATTGGAGTAGGTGACACGCTGGGTGGCACTCGAGCCATGTCTGCCTACATCTCTAGGGACAAGCTGGTTGACAGCATCAGCAGAGACTATAATTTCCGTACCCTCGCCGCCGAACCAATCGCTGTGGCCTGGGTCTACCCACAATGAGACTGGATTGGATCGGCCTAGAATTGAGGATGTGCCGGATGAGAGTATGTTCATGCAAAGATGACTCTAGAGCATTGAGCTACTCTCTCTGCTAAGACAGGAGCCAACATCTAGTGCACCCGAAGTGGAGCTCGAGCCGCCGAGGCGGCACGGTATTACGGCAAAGAGGGGGATATGCCGCGTTCTCTGCCAATGAGGTGCTAACAGTGAGTGGGACGATTACATTCGACTCTCAGTGAGGCTGTACGCACGGTCGGTGGTTGAGATTGCGTGGAGAAATTTCTCCAGAGGTCTCCATCCTGTGAGGTCCGGAAAGTTGTTGGCCTTCGCGTCCCTTACCAGTGTGATCCAGGAGTTAGCCCATTGGTCTACCGTCACTCGGGAAAGCTTATGGGATAGCTCTTCTGTCCTCTGCTTGAGTTTGTTCTCTTGATACTAGTCCTGGGGTGCAAAACGTTTCTTCAGGTGCTGAAGTCCCGTTGGGCGATTGTCGTCTTCGCCGCAGATGCTCCAAAGCAACGTGTGGTCTGTGGTATTCATAATCCTTTGGTTGAGAGTTGTTATAGAAGTGCGCCATTGTTCGTATCTTAAGGAGTTGTATTTGAAATGATTGAGCATCTCATTGTAGGCTTTCTCGTCCGCGATAGAGAGATCTGCCAGAGTGCTGGCTTTGGTGCTAAAACGGACCTTGCCATCCTTCCGTGGTTTATCAGGTGTGGTACCAGCCTTGGTGGCCTCATCTGGGTCGCAATCCTTGTGGAAGAAAGCAGAGACCTCGGGGTATTGCGGCTCCGTCTTGTACGGTCGACGATTGGTGCTGTCGGGATTGAGGTAGTCCCAGAGGTCATGTTGCTTTGCAGTCTCCTTGATACTTCGGTACCAATTGGTCCAGTCCTCTGTCCCATTAAGGATAACGGTGACCTTGGGGACAGCTTGTATGGTTTCGTAGGACATCGTAGGCTCAAAGAGCACTTGTGGGATGGAGGTACGTTGGTATGACGGTGAGCGAATGGGATGACGACGATGGATTTGGATTTGAGGGTTCTCAGGGCAGGGTAGATGTCCTCTGAGATTGATCAGATTGAATGAAGTATCTTATTTGAAGCTATTTACTACTCAAACAATGAGGATAGCGATAGCCGGGCTCATAACTGTGAGACTGGGGTACTCAGGAGTATATGGAGAGAGACTTGATTGAAGCTATGAGGAGCGAGGAGCTCAGGAATATATAGAGTTTGTATGAGTAAGCAGGTGCGCTATACCCAAAAGGCTCAAAAATTAGGGTAGATCAACATCTTTGCCAACCGGTCAAGCAGTTGCAGAGCTGACCGCGTGAGCAGATCATTGTTTCATTTTCGATACAATGTACGCTCTCTGTTATAGTAGCGTCATGTGTTATCTCGAAAAGCGGATCGCGCGTCAGAGAAGAGATCGTCGAAACCGCTCTTCTCAGCTCCAGTGACTTCCTTACCGTGGCGGGTACGCAATTCAATCGCTTTACTACCGATTATCTGACGACGCTCGAGGAATCGCACTTTCCATTGCCGCATTTGTACAACACGATAACATTAGCTTATATCACTTGCAACTGGTGTATCAATTGGTGGGTATGACAGGGTAAGTGACGCCGACCTTGGAAGCTTCGACTGTGGCATCCCCGATAAGTATTGTAGAATCGCAAACACCATTGCAATATACTGCATTCTGCGGTGGTCCAAGCACTACAGAAAGCTCCGCATGATTGGGGCCATCCTGTGCGCACTTCTTGCGATTGCTATCACTGCTCTAAATGGCGCTGCGGTCAAGCGGTGGGACGACAACGTCCCTGGTCGGTGCTATCGTTACTTTTATTCGAGTTCGAAATGGAAGACGTCCGATCACTGGCGCGTTAGCTTCAAGAACCCATCCTGGAATCCGATCGACCGTGATTACGCCTTCACTGCTGTTTTCTTGGTGGTGGACATAGGGTGTCTGGTATGGGCGATTGCAGGTGGCAGAGGTCGCTGGGAACGAGTGCGTAAGTGGAGTAAAGGATCTATACTGTCCATGGTTCTCGTCCAGTACGTGTATCATCTGATCTTCCTATCTGGAATACGGCATGCGAACCAAGGATTCCTTGAGGGTGGCGACGAAAACCAATGGAGTCTAGGACAGATTATGGCAGCCGTGATGTTGCTGCAAACCTTTGCTCAGCTGGCGATGGCGTTCTACGGTACGAAACACTAGATGTGCTTCTATTTTACCCAGAACATCCCGCTGATGCGAATGTAGGTCTCAAAAATAGGAAACGTCGGGTCAAAGGGAATGGTAAGGATTCAGTAGCACCTGTTGCCTCTTTATCAACACATGTATAGTTTAAAGCTAGACAGTGAGAAACCATCGACAAACGGAGCATACTCGTGTTGTGCAGTGATTGAATATCCCGCCGTCCCCAACACCCGCCAGCGCTTCGCCGCCACCGACGGCTCCGGCGCATCAAGCCTTGTAAACACCAGGAGATGGTATATCATTCACAATTACCACCTTTTCAGCGATCTGTGTTCCGCGAAGGGGCGTACTGCTGGGTCACTTGATACGAGCGCTGTTCTTTCCCAAAATATCGTCAACGGTCTTGGGGACTGCATCAGAAAGTAGTTCCTTTATCCTCACGGCCGAGCACTATGCGGCTTACCTCGTAGTATTAGTCCTGTCCCCAATCTCTCGAATCCACTGTAAGGGAAAATTTAGTTCTCAATTGCACCACTTGAATAGAGGCGCAAATTTCACCAGTCAAGCAGCGTGAATTCGTATCAGAAGCTGTATTTGTTACCCAGCGCTTTACCCCACCACTCCTTGGCTACCGCTACCACTGCTGCAGGACGAATCGCAACCATGCAAGTACGGCCCCTGCTTCCACAGCGAACGACACGGCTGATCTGAGAAGTTTGCCAATGTTGGACCGCTCACACAAGGCTGTGAAGCTGAGCTCTGACAAGAAGCCGGCGAAACGTGAGCCCGGGAATGACAAGTTGGGAATGCACTCACGACACGGTTCGGGATGGGTAACAGCGGACTGAACCAGGCTGCGCGCGTTCATGGGTGCATCAAGAAATGCGATGGGATGACGATCATGCCCCGGAGTTCCTTCTCTGTGCTGTTCTGGGTGCACTTTAACGAGGTGGCTGAAAGGTGGCGCGATTCGAGTCGCGAGACCTCAGCCGCAGGCACACATTCAGCTCAGCCTTGCTGCACATACTTACATAAAGGAGGAAGGGGAGAGGGGAGAGGGGATGCGTTTAACGAGTCTTTACAAGACCACTGCCGATGAAAGCCCTGAGCCATGGTCTGCGTGAGTGCTGGTGAGCCGGATCCGGATATCGGAGGCCCAGGGGTGAGTTCGTACCGTTTACAAGTGGGCCCTTCATCAATCCTGGCGCTAATTTCTCTAGATTGTTATTGCATTCATAGTGTAGAGTTCTCTTTCACTCATCTTTGCCGTTACTCTGATCCTGCTCGCAAAAGAAAAGCAACGCCAAAAGAGATGGGCGCAGAGAGCGTTCACTGGCCCCGGTGATACGCTCACGATTACAGGTCAGTCTAATACGCTCCCTGAAACTACAAGCACTTAGCTAAAAAACCAAGGAATTGCCGTTTGCATCGGAGGGTGCGCTACCCATAACAGTATTAGTCTCTATCATCTGAGGTTGCTCTTCGACCTGATTGGGCTTACCACGTAAGATATTCCTATGTGGCCAAGGGACCTTCAAATAGCTGAGGCTTGACAATATGGCAAATGTAGCGGCGATATATTGCGTTTTGAAGTACACGAAAAAATGCAGGAAGTTTCGTGTCGTTGCCGCGCTAATATGTCAGGGTATGGTGATTGCTATTGCCGTCATCTCGTGCCTCTCCGTTCGCTCGTGGGATGACAATCAAGTGGGGAAGTGTTACCACTGGTTTATAATGGACTCCGAATGTAATGTTTCCCAGACCACTACGAATATGTGGAAGGCGAATTACTCCCCCACCAATCGTGACGTTACACTTGTTGCGATAATGAGCGCTATGGGAGCCATCTACCTTGGGTTCGCTATCTTCGGAGGGTTATCGAGCCGAATCTATACCCTCCCCAAACGAAGAGCTAGCGACAAGTGGTACTACTTCTGTTGGCGGATTGTAGAGTCGCGAGAGGTGTGGACGCTGCTGATGGTGGCAATAATGTACGCGTACCATGTGGCGATATTGTTGAAGATCAGATCGGCCAACCAGTTCGACCTGATTGGAGGTAAAGAGACGGAGATCCGAACTTTTGGTCAGATCATTGCCATTGTGATGCTACTGTTGGTTTTCATTCAGATGGACATGGCATTGTTTGGTTTGTGGACCCTCTTGTTTTATTTGGCTTCTTGCTGATAAGACTGTGTCAGATAACTCGAGCGATAACACTTGTGGGTACTGCGGACACAAGAAGCAGCCTCAAGCAAGAGAACCCCAAGAAAGAGAACCACTTGTTTGAGCAAGCTAAACAGTCTCTGTACACCGAAACTAGCTACTTTTGGAAGACTGGCCCCAGTCGGATATACCGAGTGATCTACGATGCCAGAACCCGCAGACCACGTTGGCGATTGACGCTTGGAGCATAAGCACGGAAGAGTGACGCAGGATTTCCATTAACGTTTAAGTTTTCCAAAAGGTTTCGTTTCCCAGTGTGCCACATCGTGTCCTCGAACTCTGTGCGATCTCGTAATATGTATACAAATTTCCAATAGGGTTTATTCGCCCATGCTCAATACCACCTGATTCTCCTCTAGCTAACACGTCGAGGCCCTAAACTCTCCTCTTATTATCCTCAGCATCGCCGTCATCATCCTTCTTCCTCTTTTCGCTCACACTGGGACACCAATAATCCGCCACACAATTCCCCCGAATCCCTTCGTCCTCCCTAATCCTAATCCCAGTGACTCCATCCTTAAAGCACACAAAATCCTCAGTATAACCCTCTTGAGCCAAAGTGACACTCCCGGCGAGACTCCTAGCGCTAAGCGTCTCAGACCCACTCATGATATCAGAAGTGAACGCCTTCTCACGCCACACCTTAACTTTCCACTTCACCCCTTCCCATGGGGATGCTGGATCGCTCACCAAAGCCGCTCTCTTTGCTTTCGGGTCCTTTTCGTCGATGTATTCGGTTTTGTTAAATGGCGAGCGGAAGTATGCGACTGCGGTGAATGTCGCACCGGTTGTGCCTACGCTGCTGTCTCGAGGGTTGCATGTTACGAGATAGATGTTGTGTTTTGAGAGTTCGGCCGAGGCTGCAACGGCAGGGTGGACAGGTGCGGGCAGCGCGGAGGCAAGGTGTGATAGGTAGCCGAGGAGAAGGCCCAGGGTTGCGGTTGGGAACAACATCGCGTCGATCGGATCTCGGGAGATCTGCAAACCGGAAAATTGACGAGTGAGGCTGCAACACCAAGCTTCTTGCTGCCAAGAAAACGGGAATGTTCCACTGCGCAGTAAGGCAATGATGCATCGAAAACAGGAACCCAACATCTATTTATTCGCCAGACCCAAATCCACGATCTCGTCCTCACGGGAAACCCGGAGTGCAAAATTTCTGTCCATTAGGTCCAATCTAAGCATATAAGCAATAACTGAATAAGCAAACCACATCATCCGAGCTAGGTCCTCGAATACCAGATTTGCCGTGCTGGTAACAACCTCAATAAGACTTACCAAGGACTGCCCAATGTCGGTAAATTCACGACCCCGCTCCCCACGTGCCACCGACGCTAAAATAAGCATCTGGTCTCGGCGATTCATAACTGACATTGCTGATGGTTCTGTCGGGACCCGATCGGGACGTAAGAAATGCCGGCAGGGCTGAACTCGTGGACGATGTTCTAGATGGGGGAAGGTTGAGGCCGAACGTACCGCACGGGGTACTACTGTCTTTTGCTCATAAATCATGTTTCTGGCGCTAAGTAACACTGAGTTGCTTGGAGGGTACAGGGTCAGAGAGAAACTGGGTCATTCGACGAAGGTTCCTGTCTCTCCACGCTCAGAAGCTGCCACCGATCATTCCACCTAGCGAATATTAACAAGGGATCGTCATAACCGTTCCGGGGGATGGCTTACCTAAGAGGGAAAAGACTGCCCAAATAGCAGCAATCTTGGCCAATTTTAGTGGACAATAACTACGTCGTCGTGAGTCTCACACTCATCATTGCGATACATAGACTCACCTGTCACCAGCGACTTTAACATTGCCAACCCACCAGACCCACTGAGCAGCAGAGCACCCGATCATTCCGGCGATGGTTCGGAGTGCAATCTTCCTGAGCAGAGCACTACTACCTTGACCCCTACGCGCATCTTCCGCCTCTCGCTTCGCCTTCTGCTGGGTCCATATATTCGTAAGCTTAGTGCACTCATGTTTTACCACGGCGCAGAGTGGTATGAATGAAGAGATCGAAGCCCGCCAATTCATGAGACACCTGAGTTCTGAAATGGCGTCCGATATGAGCGAGTTCAGTCCCATTCGCGAGTTATTACCCACCGGGTCTCGGTCCGGTCCAATGAGCTCCGTACGAATTTGCGCAAATGACGCCCGTGCAGTACGGAACGAGGAAATGATGCTCCTCTCAGACGCGGAAGGAGTCCACTTGGTTCCTGTGGTGCCACGCAGCAAGGCGTCGATGTATGCATTCTCGTCGTTAGCGCGAGAGCGAGATGAAAATATACCACGTCGAGCTCGGCCTGGTTGGTCTGTATTCCAGGTAGAGAAATGTTGAATCACTTTTTCGATGATTCTGATGCGTTCCTCTACTGTTAGTAATGTATTGCGATACCCCTGGAGGTTCCGTTCCGTCGCGGTGATCTCTGTCTCGATCGAGGTTTTCGTTTCGCGCACCCAATTTTCTGTCGTAGAGAACTTGTCCATCATAGCCCTAACCTTAAAAGTTTCATGTGCAGGAGTGTTATTCCAAGTCGCGTATGCTAGTGAATCTTTGAGCCAGGAAACAGCTGCGTCCCGCGGTATGGATGGGCTTTGGGCTTTGCCTTCGGCTTTGGCCTTCTTCTTGCGGGCACTAGCCTCCTGCTCCGCTGCTCGCATAGCCTTCAAATCGGTGGTCGCATATTTCTCCAACCGCACCCAGCGGTCACTGAGCTTGGTGAGATTCTGGTAAATGATACCACAGCTCTGCTCGAATTGAACATCGAGACTGTAAAATCTGACAGCTAGCCCTTGTATTAAGGATGGTTTGACCGAGGAATCCCGTTGACCAGCAACTGCGGCAGCTCGTTTTTCCAGAGACTTGGCGTGCCTTCTTGCTTGACGATCTAACCCTCTGATGGCGCCAGCAATGGCAGCGACGAACCTGCTCAGCCCGAGAAGAGACCATACGCAAGTGGCGATTGCGATCACAATCACGCTTAGCCACATGATTGAGCCCGCGTACATTACCATTGCATCTCTACCTCTAGCCGTTCGGGTAAGATGACCCACTTGGTACCACTTCTGACGTCGAGCGTAATTAGTCGCGACTCCCATATAACAACCACCAAGAATCTGGAGGAAAACCTCTGCGATCAGGGTCGAGGAGGCTACAGAGAAGTAGATCTCGTTCGACGCTTGAAAGGGGATAAGTGCGATTATCATCCATGCCAGTCGCGGCCTGGTGCACCAGAGAAGTATCAGCTGGCCGACATCGACTGAACCAAATCCGGGGGTTTGCTTGATCATGAGAGCGGCAATAGCATTGCTGGCGACGTGGAGGATGACAGTGAGAGGCCCTGTAGCAAGCCACATCGGAGAAGCACGCTTTCCAAAGAACCCAAAAGTGATCTTCTTCATCACGTCTCGGCGCCCAAAGAGGGGAATGAGTAAAGCCATTGCTGCATTGACAGCTGCAAATGCTGCGAGTTTGCTCGAAGTAGAGGGGCAATGTTGTTGCCTTTCGGCAGCAACCGTAGAGTTTTGAGATTTGGTAGCAGTAATCTGAATGCGCCAATTCCACGGCAACAACTCGTAGTCTTGTACTTGGAGAAGGTCCACCCAATTCCCCGGGAGACTGCGCCAGGAGGAATCCGGAATGGAGGTGGAATTCATCCAATGTAGGTATTGTTCACGCTCCCACGACAGTTTACAGTTCTGATTGCAGGTGTGGTCGTAGTTGACTGCTTAATGTCACCATGGGTAGGTTTGACAATGGCCAAGGAAAGTACTTACGAGGGGAGCAAAAGCAGAGAGGCTTCACTCCAGAAGATGTTGAGTTGCACACTCCAGTCTGAGGATCAATGTCACAGAGGGTCTGCGTGCAATTCGTCACCGTGCCGTTCAAAATCGGTTTGCAAGCATTGACGTTCGCGCAATCGGGCCAGGTGCTGAAGTTCTTGGGTGCCCCGTAGGATGAGTTCATCGTCAGCAGGGAGTTCTCCCACGCAGCAGGCAAACCAGGGAAACCGGAGAAAGAACCGCACGTGCTGTTGAACCACAGATAATCCACAGTTCGCTCAATTCCAGTGGTATTGCACTTCGCCTGGACATCCATATCTTTGCATAGACAGGGAATGTCGACGGCATCGACAAACTCACTGCAGGTATTGTCTTTACAGCGCTGAGAGGTACACCGATTCAGAGTTGAGTTGATGTATGACGAACAACTCTGTGTGCCAGGGACATCCCTCAGTGGCGGAAGGCTGCTCTTCTCCTTGAAAGTGGAGTTGACAAGTGCCAGGGAGTCTTTCCAGTTCTCGGGCCAACCAAAGTACGGGGTCGGAGTACATGCTGAACCTGCCCACAACAACCGTCGAGAACGCTCAGCAGGGGAGCCACAAGTGTCTCCATTGCCCCCAGTGGCAGGGTAGATTGAGCGGCAGAACCCGTTCAGGTCTAGGTACAACCCAGGGTCGTATGATGGATCGTATTTGGATGCCCAGTACTGTGGAGCGTAATAATTGTTTCGAAACCAAGGTGAGTAGGTTTTGTTCGCGTCTCTGAACGTTGCCATCGCAGCTTCGGTGGCGTTGTAGATATTCGACTTCCATAGAACGGTCAGATTGATTCCGAGTGCGGAACATAACACCGGTGGCCGATTCCAATTTGGAAAATAAGTCGTGTTGCAGTACTGGTAAGTCGAAGGCGCCTTGTACGAACAAGGGTTATCGGATGACGCGTAATATGAATTGGATTTTGCTGTCGCATTTCCGACCCAAACAAGCTTCAGTTCTGGCAACTCGCTCGTCCAGTTATTGGATAATCCCTGCCAACCCGCGATGTCTCCGCAAGTACTGTTTAGCCACGAGAGATAGAGGGGTCGGTTTCGGCTGTCGGAGCATGCTGAGCAGCCACGTTCGCTCAGCTTGTCGGTGCAGAAGCAACTCTTATCGACAAGGGTACCAGTCTGCATACAAGCTCCAAAAATGCCATGGTGCATTTCTGTGCGGAGCACGCAGTAATGAACGGAACTCCTAAGAAAGGGCAGTCGCTCTCGGGAGACGAAGACATACAAACTGGCCGAGGTTTGATAGCATTGGGGTAAACCCATGGCGGAGAAGAAGGAATACAGCCATCTTCGCGGCGAAATTCGGTCAGCCTTGAGATTCCGGATGCAGCATTCACCAAAGTAAATATGAGGGAAAATCCGACTACTTTTATCGGAAGAACCATAGTATCGCAGGAGTAAACTAGCGCTGAAAAGACGCCTTTCCTTACCAGCGAACAGCTTTAAATCTTCATGAGGCTCCGCTCCTTGCTTTACCCGCCCTACGCGCTAACAGTCCCTGTTAGCGCTCTCTCGACGGGTGAGAAAACCGAGTCGAACGAGACGCCACCCACACACACTGTCCAAAAATTCGATCTACACGACTTTCGGAGCACTATCTCGTCGCTATGAGCACCTGGGGATCCAACAAAGAGGTGGAGAGACGCGTAGAGCAGGCACTGGCCGACTACGACGGCGGGGAGCACAACGTCGCCCTGCTGTCTCGTCGGTGGCATGTGCCGCAGATGCGCATCCACCGCAGGTTACGCGGAACGCCGTCGCAACTAGGTAATAAAAACAGCAAAAAATTGCTGTCGGAGCCGCAGGAGATCGCACTCATTTAATATATTAAAAGATGCCAGCAGATAGGCTTTCCGCCGTTGCTATATATAGTCCACAACGCAGCAGAGCACATTATAAACGCGGCCAACAGGCCGCCTTGCCACCCGCGGGAGGTCGGCCGAGATTAGGCGACGCGATGGATCAAGAATCATCCAGAGCTCCGCATTACGAAGCAGAAGCCGAAGGAGAAGGCGAGGATAGACGCGCAGAAGGTAGATGAAATCTCCAGGTTCTGTACCCGGTTGCGCAACGTGGTCGACGAGTATAAGATCCTGCCGTCTGACTGCTAGAACTTCAACGAGACAAGCTTCCGGGTGGGCTACGGCGGCAACCAGATGGTCGTTACCTACGGCTTACGAGGCAGAGAGGACGGCAAAATAGAGCTCGGCACCAATACTAATCGCGATTATCGTACTTCTGTGGAGGCCATTAATGCAGAAGGAGACGTAATCCCACTTATGCTGATCCTCAAGGCTAAACAGCACCTTTACTAGTGTGTTATACGGAACTGCTGTCTAGCTATCTGCTCAGTATCTCTAACTCTAGGTATAATAATGACGCCCTTACGCTTGAGTAGATTAAACACTTTAATAAGTACTTAAAACCCATGTGTTACAAAACCTGAACCCGATAGGCCAAGTTCTGGAATGTAGTATTCAATTCTCGAGACAAGAGTTCGCCGCTACGACGGTATGGGGTGAATACCGTATTCAATACTTAACTGACTAAGGATAACAAGACTTAGAACGATCTGTGCAATTTACGCTATGAACTGATCTAAGCTATGGATAGAATGACTACACCTGTCAAAACGAGACAAAGGAGTGTCCTTATATATTCCTCCCTCTTGTCCCCGTGGGCCAATCACATTAGTGATAGCGTCTTCTTGGCATGACAGCCCTCTGTCACCCTAACAGCGGCGCTGCCTTGCCAAGACCTGCTGTCACGCCAAGCGAGGTCACGTGACTTTGGTTGTTCCTGATCAACCCCACATATCGTCGTCCCACGATATCCAGTCCCACAAGCCATCCGACTCATCGCTATCGTCGTTTGCTTGGTTCTCAGGCATCCTTGATAACTGTCTGTTACCGCGCGTAACACCATGCAGAAAGGCGGGTAAAAACTACTATTATTTAACAGCTTTAGTAGCTATCTTACTAAAGAGTTCATTAAGTACTGTAACGCGAATAATATTATTCCGTTTACTCTACCTCCTTACACATCTCATATACTCTAGCCGTTAAACGTTAGTTATTTCCAGCCGTTTAAGTACTGGCATAAGCGTTCTATAGAGCTGGCAGTTAGATCCGGCTGCGTCAACTTTAATAAGGTCGAATTTCTATATAAAGTAGAAGGCATCCGCGCGTGTACGTTTAAGAGGGGTATTATAAGATCTGGATGGCAGCGAGCAGGTATATGGCTATATAATCCGGAGGTGGTGCTGCAAAAGATTCGTTTAACTGCACCCTCGACGCCTACACGCCCACGGGTAACGAAACCGAGCATCTAGCTCCTGTCTAGTCCTCTCACACCTCATATTCTACTCTTTACGATGGCCAGCTACCAAAGCATGTGGAGAACGGGCAGTTAGAATGAGGTGGTGCGCCGTCGTCTTGATCGCGCCTTCAAGGGCGTATTGGCGCAGGCATATGAATTGGCGCAGGCAAAAGCTGACCTTGAGGTGATTACAAAAGCGTCAAAACAGCGCCAAGTTCGTTAACAAACTGACCGCCGAATAGTTTAGAAGGGCGGCGTTATATCTGTAGAAAACGCGAGATCTGCCGTCCTGCAGCGGAATGAGGAGTCGCAAAATAGTACCGCGGTGGGTGGTGTTGCGGAGCAGCCATCTAACTCTCAGCCACCACCCTTCACGATCATTTAATGGGACGCGACTCAAGATTTGAAATAGCACTATTTGGACATTATATGATCAGATCCAGCTGCTAGAACACGAAATTTTGAACGTTGTGGCGAGACATAGATGCTGCAAGTTGGACGGCAGCTGAAAAATCTCGTTCGACTCGGTTTTCTCACCCGTCTCGGGAGCGCTAACAGGGACTGTTAGCGCGTAGGGCGGGTACCGGATGCACAGAGTCCTGAACCAGGCTCTGCTTCGGTTGCCTCAGCTGAAGCGTTGAAGCGAGGTGGAAGCTTGCCGATTGGCGAGCAACCGTGAACGGCCGAGTCCATTGCACAATATCCGCGTATCATCCAATGGGCATAGAGTTGAGGTAGGTGAGGCGCAATGTGCGAAAGGCTGGCAAACGCCTCGTCCGTTCTCGGCAGGCAGATTCGAAGTCTCCATCGAGTCGCCGCCCTTGATCCATCGGACGAAGCCCGGAAAAAGGACCATAATTCCCAGAGAAGAAGACCGTGGATTGTGGGGGCAGATAGGTCTCCAAAAAGTGGGTAGGTGCTGGGAGGATAACAAGACGCCGGGACTGACGGGGCGCGATCTGTCCTGTCAGGGTTCGCTTCGCTCCGTTGCTTTCCAAATGCTTGATCTCCTTCTGCCTGTCTTTTGCGTCCTCGCTCAATCCGAGGATTTGCGTGAGGGATGCAAAGGTGGCACGGTGGTGAGTTTGCACCATGACCGGAAACAGCCTGGAGCCCGGCCAACTACCCACCAACGTATGTCGCGACCACCCCTCCGCCGTCTCACATATTGTGTGGGCCATGGCAACCGATACGGCGAGCATCGATAGCGAACACAAGGAAAATGCCTCTTTTTTTGGTCGGGATTCTGCCCTTTATCACACCCTAGCGTAGAAGAAGAAGTCGGGGGAGCGGTATCGCGATTGGTACGAGGATCAGCTGAACCATATAATCATCCCGTTGGACGACTGCCCGAAGGATCATCTCATGGCGACTCTGGCGAAGATCTTGACGTCTTTGCCCCGGATGATGAGCAGTATAATTGGACCGTATTTCCTCGGTATTCTGAGCAATGTTGCTCTGTTGTTCACCTTTGCTGCAGTCTGCCCGGGTGTGCATGTAAGTGTCTTCTCTCGTCCGCCATCACATGGCGCAGGAGATGAAAGAATATTGCTCTAGAGCTAAATTCCTTTTCTCAGTCGTATACTTGCCATTGCGCAAGGAACTTGGGCCTGACTGAACGTCCTCAGAGACCTCACACACTGATATTGTTATATAGAGCGACCAGGCTATCCACCCCTTCCCGCCCAAGCTGTTTGGTAAAGCTAAGATGGGCTATCAAAATTTTGGTAGAGGCCTCTCTACTTCCAGGATCCCCATATCCCAAGATGCATGGACCGTCATCATCATACAAGAGCACGAGACCCAACACAACCCCGAGGTTCGACGGTTCAGAGTTGGTTTCGCTATCCGTGACGCCAAAGTCCCTAATGGCATTCGCGTACTCGATGTGCCAGGATTCCTCCATGATCTGAAGGCCGGTCATTTGCTTAGCGTGTGGAACCAAAAGATTGTACATGTCAAGAACCTAACTTCCGAGGAGGCCCAGGAAGGCAAGCTAGTCGATATCGTGCCATGTGATGAAGTGACGGTGCAGAACTTGGTGGAGTTATTCGAGATGATGGTATGATCCCGCTATGGAGGGTCGTGTGCGCGAAGAGGAGGATCGAGGGTGGTGTCACCTGGCTGGGGTGATCGACAACTTTCTTGCTGTGTATTGCGGCGGTTCGATGGCTGACATGACCGCGCGGCTTCTTGGTGTTAGAAATTTACGCCCGTCCGTGAAATGTACCGACGGGGCCAGACTTGTCACAGACAAACGGTTAGGCGATGAGTGACTTCTCCGCAAACATTTTCGGGTATTGATAAGCAGAAACTTTCAGAGTCCTGTTCGACTTCCGTTGCTTAATCATCCCCTCATAATGACAAAGACATTATCGCGGGCCTCTGCCACTGGGGCAAATTGGGCGTGGGTACCAGTACTAAGAAACATTCAGGTCCCCCCTTTGGATTTGGGGTATTCAAGGCATGGGACGGCGTACTCGCAACATCTATGCTTTGCATTCGAATCCCGCCCCGTAATCTCCAGCTCACCAAAAACGGGGGCTACGCGAGGACGAGTGCGGGCTACAATATAATGGCCTTTCCGGACCCGCCAGCGCCCTGCGCCTAACATTGCGTACTCAACAGTCTCCCCTACAAGTATTACTAATAGCGTATTCCAAATGCACTTTGACGTGGAGCGCTCTGCCGCTAGTCTTACGCGCTCTAATCAAGGACGTTAGTCTTACGAATTTCCCGATCGGCCTGTTAGGGGCGTTTCAAGAGAGGATATTGCGAAAATCTCACGACAAATCGCCAGAGAAGCGCCGGTAGACATTGGCTCGGATGGGATTGCTATAAGCATTTAAGGAACCGTAAAGGGGGGATGGGGATTTCTGGCTTCATCATGGTCTGGGGGGTTAGCCCTGAAGAGCTTTGGCTTTGTTTGCTGAGATGGCGCAGTCATCATGCAAGATTCAACTTTCGGAGTTGGCATCAGATTAGTGCGGATTAGTTTGAAGCCGAGCATTGAACGGAACCTCCGGGTAGTATTGTAAGAAGGATCAATGTTAGTGAGTGTGTGAAATCAGCCTGCGGTTTCATGTGGACTACAAGTCAGACGAGGGCTCGATCGGGTACTGTTCGTAGCAATTCAAAGCCCACGGACCCCATGAATCCAAAATGTCGGCTAGGGATGCGCACTCTTCAAGGAAGGAGCTTGCAGCTATGTTGCTTGGAGAAATTCGAAGCACACAATCTTGCCTGGTTTCCTATCAAGAGTGGTTTTCGTTCCTAGAATTAGGTGGCTCCCTGTTTTGTGCGCTTTTGTGATACCTTTTTACCGCATTCCTTGTCAATAACTAAAGAGCATACCGTTCATACGAAGTGACCCGCGCACGGTCCCTCGGTGCGGATGCTGATGGTATCCAGCTCTGTCGGTCATTCCCCCCTGCATGCCTTAAGCGAATTTGCCAACTCGTTCAGGCCTTGGTCTTGCAGGACGAGGAAGTCCTGCTCAGCAATTAGAATTGTCAGGAACTCAAAGTGCGTATAGGAAAAAAAAAATCAAACCTACAAACAAAGGCTGAGGAGCGAAGTGCGAGCAAAACCAGACAGCGAGGCTGTTAGGCCCTCTATATATCACTCCCTCTTTCCTCGAAAGGATGTCTTTGATTAAAAGCTCAGCAAAGGCATCGGCAGTCATGGTGTGGTAAGGGGTGTCGCCCATCGCCCACTTGGCGATAGTGTTCCTGATGGCGTGATAGCGGGAGGCCTTACAATAATGACAAATCTGATCTGGCAAGCGAGAAGATCCCGGAACGGATCCACTGCGGGAACTAGAGCGGGTTCACAGGTCCGCCATGACGAGAACGTCTTAGGCCTTCGGTTATACACATATAGTGATAGCAAGGGGCAAGCTTGATTCCATGCTCTCTTAACGCCATCTCGAGTCATATTGTTTGCGGCACCAGCAATCCTGCACACACTGCTGGCGAACCCTCACTACCCAACCGATGCTGCTTTCCAGAAAACCAACAGTACCCTATTCGCTACGCAAAACTTCACTCTTCTCGCGCGTCAAGAATCAATCACTGGATATGTTTCGGTCCTTGAAAGCCACAACGATGCCGCGTTCCGCTTGCTACGTTGCGACCACTCCCTCCTCGGAGGCGAGTGGCTCGTGACGCCAGCATCAGCTGAAAAAGGACAAACCCAGCGCGAGACTGTCTTCTCCGTGTTCGTCCTGCTAGAAGCTGTGCGCTTATTCAAACCTGTGTCTTCCGAAGCTCCAGTTATACCAGACAGCCAAAAATCCGCCCTTGTAATTGGCCTTGGAATCGGCACGGCACCTAACGCTCTCATTCCACATAAGATCAACACCACCATTGTCGAACTCGATCCCGTAGTTCATCACTACGCGACTAAATACTTCAATCTCTCGTCAAACACGGCCGTCATCGACGACGCTGTTGCCTACGTCCACGAGAAATCGGCAACGAGCCCGAATTCGTTCAACTACATCATCCACGACGTCTTCACTGGCGGCGCAGAACCGGTGTCTCTATTCGCCCAAGAATTCCTGCAAGGCCTGAAGACCCTCTTGACAGACTCCGGTGTCGTAGCCATCAACTATGCCGGCGATCTCGCCCTACCCTCAACCCGACTCGTCCTCAACACAATCCACTCCGTCTTCCCCGCCTGCCGTCTATTCCGCGACTCCCCGCGGTCCGAAACCTGGCAACCCGGTGACCCTGATTTCATCAACATGGTCGTGTTCTGCGTCAAGGATGACCACGGGAAGGGCAAATCGGCAATCGGATTTAGAGAACAGACGGACGAGGATATTAGGGGCAGTATTGCGAGGCAGAATTTCTTGGCACCGAAGCAGGAGTTGGAGATTGGGTTTGAGTTTGTGGGGAGGGAGCAGGGAGGGATGGTGATGGGTAGGAAGGATGTGGGAGAGTTGGAGAAGTGGCATAAGTTGGGGGCTGTGAGTCATTGGAGGATTATGAGGACGGTGTTGCCGGATGGGGTTTGGGAGATGTGGTGATGTGGTGGTGGAAAGCTGAGTTATACTGGGTAGTGAGTGGGTTGGTCCGGGGTGGTTGGTAAAGCTTTGATCGTTGGGTGGTTGGGGTCTAATGATCTATGTCTTGCGTACCTGGACTACAATGCATTCTCAGCCGACGGGTTAGGCTAGCGGAACGGGTTTGATTGAGTTAGATGTTAGCTTGGGTGGATATGGTTAGACCTAAAAAGTCCACTTGTGTAACATTGTCCAACAGTCGGCCGCCTAAGCGCTTGTCAGAACACGAACAGGTGGACGTGGACTTGTAATAGAATTTGAAGCCCCAGAGAACCCACTATTGATAATCTCTTTGTTTGAATAGAGAGTCTTAGTTTCATTTTCCAAGTCTGCGGTAGACTATAGATAAGAAGTGCACCGGTGCTTGGTTGCAGGGTGCCTGATTACGAAGCCTTCGGAGAATGCCGTAAGTTCGGACCAATTGTGAAAGCCTAGCCCCACGCCGTGGCCCATTGACTACCTTAAATACGATGGGGTATACATATATCATTGTTTCATCCATCAGTTCATCTTGTCACATTTATGGCCAGTGATTTCCTAGGCAATCCCGATTCAGTGATTATTTTCTGTTATCCACGGCGTCATGGCTCGATGCTGCCTAATTGAGATTGGTCACAAGGCTGAACGATACGTCAAACTAAGACTCCCGCTGGCCGTCTGCCCTCTATAACTTGCCTACCGGAGAACTCACAATACCTGACGTTAGGTTAATTCCATACCTCCCGCGAGAGAAGACTTGTGAGGTTTGCCTAAACCTCGACTGGGGCACCGTTTTCCGAGAAGCGGGACGGGACGGTCAGGCCCTCGACTCCCAGGCCCTCGACACCCAGCATGGCCATCTAGCTGTCCGCGATAATCTTGTGGTTCTCATCCTGAGACAGTTTGTAGATATTGTTCGAGCGGCAGACACTGGATGCTGGACATGCTGGTTGATCAAAGAAAGCGTTGGGGCAGCGAAAGAACGATGGCATTTGGGGGACTTCCAGGATAATACATGGGCGTGCATGGCAATGCCCACAAGAAGCAAAGGCTGGGCGCGTCGCCACCTAGGAGGAATTGATTCTGGTTGGCTAGGCTGTACGCTTCATCATGGCGTTGGCCCGCTTTCCAGATTTCAGGGGCCTGGTGGAGGCGTTGATCAATACGACTTTGAGTTCTACGTGCTGCCTAGTACGTATTAAGTACCCCCTCGCAAACCATCTAATAATGCAGATCAGTATTCACCGGCTTCCAGCATTGGCCCCGTTACCTGGGGCGTGGAATTTTCTTGGGGTAAATATATCCCATTGAAAGGAGGGACAGTATCTCACATTCCGATCGAATATGAGAAAGAATCCATCCTGGTAAAGCTTCGAGGCTGGATGGAGCACTGTGTTCGACAACATCCCTGCATGCAAACAGAACCTCCTATGCTTCCTAAACGAGTTCTCCACGTTGGGTCTCCATTATATGGCTGGAAGATCAAACTACAAATTTCCAGCTGTAATGCTAGAGGACAATATGCGGCATTGAGTCATTGCTGGGGACGCAAGCAGATCATCAAAACGACTCGAAGGACATTGGCCGACAGAATGTCCGGAATACCTTGGGACTCACTCCCCAAAACATTCCAGGATGCGATAACCATGGCCCGGGGGCTTGGACTTGAATACCTATGGATTGATTCGCTTTGCATTCTGCAGGATGATGTCAATGACTGGGACATACAATTCTCTCTCATGGCATCAATCTATAGAGAAGCCACTCTGCTTATCGCTGCGACGGCCTCCGAAGACGGCGATGGCGGTTGCTTTCCGCCCTGTGCTGGCAAGATTGAATTTCTTGGAAGAGACGCTGGCCAGACACCCTTCTCCGTTTTCGCGCGCCGAACTACCGGTCATCAGGGGTTCCACTATCATAACCATTCCAGGGGATACAAACCTACTACGGATAATAAAATCAATCAATTCCCACTGTTAAGTCGAGCTTGGGCATTCCAGGAGCATATACTAGCAAGGACTATCGTCCATTGCCTTGATGAGGAGTTGGTCTGGGAATGTCTAAACTGTAGCCAATGCGAATGTGGCATGTTGACACCGCCCAATCATTTGCAAGATCGACGACGTTTGGCCCTGAGGGATCTTTCCCAAGGCGGCTTTCTCGGGGATACCTGGGACTGGATCGTGCGAGATTATTCGCGGAAAGAAATGACGTTCGCCAAGGACAAGCTGCCAGCCCTATCAGCCTTTGCCAAGAGAGTTGGAGACTCCTCCAAGGACACTTATTTGGCTGGGCTTTGGAGATCTGACCTCTTGCGTACACTAACTTGGGCTTGCGATGGAACAAAAACGAGCTCTTCTTCCGAACCGGACAAGTCTGCGCCGTTTTGGTCTTGGGCTTCAACGACAGGCTTCATCCACTTCTATCCTTTAGCAAAGGAGTACTATATTGAGATCATTGACGCCAAATGTTTCCCGGTTAGACACAACATCTACGGCGAAGTGACAGGTGGCATCGTGCAGCTCAAAGGACTCTACGTGCAGCGAGGCATCTTGAAGAATTGTAAGTTCTTAACCAGTTCAATCGAACTTGATGGGAGTATCTTCCCTTGTGATGTGGATGCGAATTCTAGGGACTTGAGGCTCGCTGAAGGAGGGGAGGTGTTTTGCCTGCCCTGGGATTCTCTCGCAAACCAAGAGTTGGGACACGTATTAGGCCTTGTCTTAATGCCCGTGGATATTGGTCGCAGGAATCCAGAGCTCAGAAGACGTGTTCCCTTGAAGAGTGTTTATCGACGGGCTGGGCTTGCAGAGTTTCCCTTACTCCGTCGCTACCATAATTATCGCCAAATCGAAGAGGAGCTTTTCATTGTCTAGATCCGTCTTAGTAGATGTCGCAATTATTCCTCACAGATTGGTTTGTATGTAGTATGCTCCCAGCTCCAAGATCAAAATGGAAGGAGATGTAATACACAATAGCCGTAGACAAAGCAACAGCACATTGAAGTGTGATAGAGAGCAACTCTGTAGTGTATGTTGCTCCTCGAGGGGACGTCAAAGTACTGCAACCTTCTTTTCAGTATAGTGAGTCTGCACGATACGGGCTGCAAAAACAAGTTAGAAGATAATACGCGAGATGCTTGCTACAGGTGGAATGTCTGCATATGGATGTCGAGTTGCGTGCTACTTCGCGTTGTGATCTTCTAGATATTCATGATAGTAAGCGCTCACAAACATAGGACCCATCCGGCGCGGGCTAGACGATATCAACCATCATACACGCATCTGCCCATTTTCCTACATAGCCTGGATACCACTGACATACTGGTTTCTATTGCATGGCGCGAGACTATAAATGTTAATCTTAGAGCTCTATAGTCAGAGTGCTACATAGGGGATGGTTATGCAGGCCACTTGAGTAGTAACTCCAGACACAGGCTGGCGCTGCACAGGAAGAAATGCCCGATTTCTTTATAAGACATAATCCAGCAGCAATGCAGAATCCGTGATAGTCGTCATAAGAGTCTATCACGTTGCACAATCCAGTCCGAATGGCTTCAAGTGTCGTTGCAAGTGCGAAAACTCCGTTTTGTAGGCGGGATGAAGACATCAGATGGATAAGTCAAGTAACCAGCTAGAGATTAGGTCCATATTCCTATCAATGTCTGTGCGCTCGATGGAGTACCCCTCCTGTCTACATCCGACGAAAGAGGGGCCGATTATTCCAATGTTCAAAATACTGAAAGGGGATGATTGTTTCATATATGCGAGATTGTAAACTCCTCATTCGCTGACAACGTAACCGCGTACCGTGTCCGTGCGCGTAACGCCCGATAATCACCTCAACAAGCACCTGAAAAGTGAGGCTATAGAGCCACATATAATAGCTATTATCACAAGATAATTTAGTAGCTTATTTTATAGACCTATCTAATAATATTCTCTTACATAATTTAATTATATAGAGTTGCTGTTCTACCGCTATAGGTAGTGTGGGTGCGAGGTGCCGCGGGAGGCTCTGCAGTAACAACACCACGCCACGCAGCTACTGCACTACGATTCTGCTTCTTTCTTGGTGCTGTAAACTATAAGGCCTTGCGCTTGCCTCTTTAGGGCAATTGTACAGCTTTTTTAGCGTCGCGAGCTTGCTTATTACACTCTCTTTAAGCCTTGCGTTTAGCTGCTTCCTAGGCCTTCTTAGCTCTAACTCGCTTATACTCCTCTTTCTCCCTTATCTACTACTTATACCTCTTCTAAGCAATCTTCTTATTATATAGCTTGTTAGCGTGCCTAAGCTTTACTATCTTAGCTTTTTTAAGTTCTTCTACCTTTTAGTTCTATTATTTAGTCCTCTTATTAGACTATACTTTCTCTACTCTATAAGGAGAGTAGAACTTAGCCCTACTATAATAGTTCTTACAACGCTAGAACTTAAGAGCTTTACTCTTATTCTTATACTTCTTCTAAGTCTTAAAAACCTCTATAAGGTACTAATTTTTATAGTAGAGAAGCTAGTTCTAGACTAAGATATAGTAGAGCGAGCGGCTAATCTTTCTTAGCTCCTTGCTAGTCTTATCCCTAACTACTTTCTATAATAGAGTCTCTATTTTAAGCTAATCTTTACTAGAATAGACTAAAGAAAAGCTTATACTACTATTAGAGGCCTTAGAGGTATTTTTAGTAAAGCGTTAAAGAATAATATTAGGCTAAAGGGATAATATACCTGTTACCTTAAAGGATCTAAGTATTAACTTCTAAGTAAATATACTTACTTAGGCCTTCTAGAATAGATAGAAGAAGTTACTCTTTTTAATTACTAATAGTTTCTAGCCGCTATAAAAGTATATTATAAGCTTCTTTAAGTATATAGTTAAAAGAGGCTTAAATATTATTTTATTAAGTAGCTATAGTATATAGGTTAAATAAGAAGGAAGTATAGCTAGAAGTATTTTATTCTAATTATAGTAGTTAATAAAGTCTATTATTATATAGGAGCTATAGCTATTAAGGATTAATAGGTAGTACTTTTTTTAAGCTTTAGCCTTAAAGAAGCAATTAAAGACCTGTTTAAGCCAAGCAAGGCCTAGCTTATTATTAGTCTAGCCTATAGGTAATAAGAAAATAAGTATAGAGTATACCTCTAGCTTAATTTTCTCTATCTAGTATAATTAGATAGTACTATTAGTAGACTTATAGAGAAGGCTAAAGGGTAGAGCTAATCTATTACTATATATATACGCTATAAGTATTACCTAGATATAATTACTATCTTAAAGTAATACCTTAATCTTTTTCTTCTTCTATATACACCTACTAAATATATACTTTATTTTTAAGGTAACTCTAATTATAAAGCCTTTCTTATCTATATTATATATATACTTAGTATTAACCTTATACTTAGTAATCTTATAC
>MU004607.1:0-23305 GCA_010405375.1 Lophiostoma macrostomum CBS 122681
AACCTATAGAAGTAGATTCTAAATAGATTAGCCTATTACAATTTTTAAGAAATATTTATAGTAGTTCTATACTATTGTATATAGTACGGATTTTGGTAGGGTCTTGGTAGAGTGTCCGACTCGCTTGCCTGTCCGACTCGCTATGCAAGTATATTACTATTAGAAACTTTAAGAAAGACTCTATAATACTAGCTACTTTAGAGTTAAACTCTTTCCTAGCTCTAATAACTATAATATCTAAAAAGAAAGGTAAGTAAACTTTATTAACTTTCTTAAAAAATAAATATAAAAAGACTTTATTAGCTCTAGTATAGAATAATTTTATAGAAGAGAAAAGTAAAGCTTATCTAGATCTTATCTAAAGAATTAAAAAAGTATACTTATATAATACTATATTATAAAGAATTATAACTATTAAATAAGATAGTTAATAGTAAATATCTACTAACCTTATTTATAATAAAAAGATATATCTAGAGCTAGATAAATATAAAATCTATAATAACTTTCTATATATATATATAAATAACTATTTATTCTAGATATAAATAATCTATATACTACTATTATTAAATAGACCTATTATTTATATTATAGTAGCTATAGTAGAAAATATAGTATTTATAATAAACTTTAGCTCTAGTACTACTAATTTTAAATAATAGATAATATTTCTTATTATATATAAAACTATCTACTCTATAAATATATAAAGTTATACTATAAAAAAAAGTAAAAATTACTTTACTTACTATTTCTACCTAAGTATTATTAGTCTTATATAACTATAAACTTTATAACTATATTACTACTTTATATAGTAAGTAAATAAATATATAAAGCTATTCTAGTTATTATTAACTATCTAAGTAAAAAGAAAAAGTTTATTTTTCTTTAAAATATAAAAGTAGAAGTAGTTATATAGGTCTTTCTAAAATATATATAGTAAGAAAAAGACTTTTCTAAAAAGATTATAACTAACTATAAAAAGTAGTTTATATTATATTTCTAGTAATAACTCTATAAGTAGCTAAAAACTTATTTTAAGCTCTTTATAAAATATTATTTAAAAACTAATAGCTAGATAGAGAATACTAATATATATCTTAAATAGTACTTATATACTTATATATACTATAAGTAAAATAATTAAATATAGTTTCTATCTATAGTAAAATTTATAGCTAACTTAATAATAAACTCTATAATAGATATTATACTATTTATAGCTACTAAAAAATACTTACTTTAAGCTAGAATTAAACTACTAAAAAAACTATACTTAAAGTTACCTATTTTAGACTAATATTAATTTTACTCAGTAGATTAACTAGTAAATAAACTAGTAAAGCTCTATAAGTATCTAAAAATAAATATAGTATAAATATAAGCTAAGTAATAAAAATATATAAATTAATTATATATATTTATACTAGAGTTTAAAATTAATAATCTTATTATAGTAAATATATATAATCTATATATAATATACTTAAACTAGTTACTTAACCTAAAAAATTATAAGTCTTATTTTATTATAGATATTATAGATTATATAGTATACTAAGTTAAGCTATCTACTAACTTTAACTATATTTATAATATTTTCTATTTATAGCTACTCTACTTATATAAAGATAATCTACTACTAAGATAAATATAAAATAATAAACTATCTATAAAACTATAACTAAAGAAGAATAAGATAAACTATTTAGTTAGTAAAATACTTAACTTATAGCTAGATAAAGGGTAATATAATTAGATATTATATAATAAGAAAGGCCTTTTATATTATCTAGTTAAATAAAAGAATTAGTCTAAAGAACCTAATAACCTATTATAAAAATCTTATATAAATATTATTAGTATAAAAAAATCTAGTATAATACTTTTATACCCTCTACTTAAGTAAACTAAAATTTTACCTAAAGTTTAATACTCTTATTAAAAAAACAAAGGTAATAAAGCTATAAATTAGTAAGCTATTTACTTATATTTACTAAATAATTAAATAATAGTTACTTAGTAAGCTACTTAAAATAACTTATATATCTATCTTTAATAGATTCTACTAATAAAGGTAGCTACTACTAAAGTACTTCTACTATATAATCTATAGTAAACTATATAATAGTTTAATAATCTTACTCTAAAGATTATAGCCTCTATAGTAGAGGTATTACTTACTTTATATTTAAATTTATCTTAAAGTACTCTATATATTATACTACTTAATCTATCTATATACTAGTACCCTAATATAATCTAATACTAAAGTTAGTAAAAAGAAATAGATAACTAAATAATTATAAAAAAATTAATAGAGAATTTTAGTATATAGATATAGAAGCTATTCTACTTATTAAAAAGGGTAGTATAATAAATCTAAAGGTATAACTACTTTTAATATAATATTATTATATAATATATATATAACTTACTTATTTTAGTCTAGTATAGTTTATATACCTAGCTTATTACTACCCTATATAGATATTATAGTATCTTATAATATATCTATTACTTATAACTATATAATCTTAATAGAGAAGGCTATATTATTTAATAAATAGTAGTAGTATAGAAAATCTTATTTTTTTATATACTTAAAAAAAATTCTATTTATAGATATATTTAGATATAACTAAACTTTACTATTATAAAAACTATAGTTCTCTAAAGAATAATAACTTAATAATTAAAGCTCTTATAAGTAAAATACTATACTCTCTAGGTTCCTTATAATAGGCTATATTAGACCTACTAAATCTTTTTATCTTATAGCTAATCTAGTATTAAATATTCTATCTTAAAAACTAGATAGTATCTATTTTAGAAGGTATACCTAAAGTAGTAATAGTTAATATATTAAACTATAGATAGGTACTTACTAGATAATATATAACTAATAGTAATTCTAAAAACTCTTAGTAACTTAACTATATTCTTAGTCTACCTATTAATATTCTTAGTATAACTATTATATTTTTAATAATAACTATTTAATAGTAGCTATTTAGTAGTAGCTATTTAATAATAGTATTATTTTATACTATAAGGTCTTTAAGCTATTTATATAGGTTTACTTAATAGCCTATAACTAACTTATCTTTAACCTATATAATTCTAAGGTATAATATACTATCTATAATATATATATTAATCTATCTATCTAATAACCTTATTAAGTAAATAAATTAGTATATATAATATAGAATAATACTATTATCTATAGTACTTAAATAATTCTATATCTAGTTCTAAAGTATTTAATAATATTAGCCTATTATATTCTATAAGTTAAACTTAAAGTAACTTAGACCTTAACTAGAGTACTAGGTTACTATTACTATACTCGACTCAATATTACTCTAATAAATAGTATATATTATAATATTTACTAAAAGTAAAATAACTAATAAAGATAACTTACCTACTAGTACCTAACTTATCTAAATAATATTTCGATCTATTCCCCTCTACTATTTCCTCTTGTTAGAGCACCTACCCTTCCTCCCGTCCTATCTATCCTACCATCCCTTCATCCATCCATCCAAATCCACAAGATCACGACCTTACCCCCTCTTCCTACTTACTTACCTCACTCCTTCATGAAACAAAACTTCATGAAAGCAAAAAAAGCAAAAAAAGCAAAAAAGCATAAAAGAAGAAATCCCAAATAGCTGAAAGCGGTTTCGATCCGCTGTCCTCCGGGTCACCACCTCTCTATTAATAGAGAGAATATGAGCCCGGCGCGCTTCCGCTGCGCCATTCAGCTTTGCTTGTTGTAATTTATTGGTATTTTCCAAGTTCAGATTGGTATATATCCCCTTTCAAAATCTGTGTCGTCTCAGTTGTAAATGTGGTACGCACCGTATCGGTGGCGAGCGGTGTGGGTCAGGGCAACAAAGAAAGAAATTTTCTTCGTGGCCCGGACGGTGCCCGGTTCAAAGCGGCGGAGTGGGTTGGGTTGGGTGACTCACAAAGAGGGGCGAGTCTGTGCTACGAGACGAGACGAGACAACGTCGAACGGTCAAGAGGGTTGGAGACCGGCTGACAGCCGAGGACTGGACGCTCGAGGATGATGGGGGTGGGAAGAAAATGTGATGCAAGACGTTACTTACTCGGGACAAAACAGATGATTGATAAAATTGCCTACAGCAGAGCTACAAGCCCAGAAAAACAGAGTACTACGGAATGCTAGAAATGGTATCTTACTCGTACAGATATACACTCTTTTCTCTGGGGATATTTTTGCGGTCTATACAACAGCGGACGCGGAAGCGAAAGCGCAAGGAAGAAGACTGAAGAGAGAAAAGCAAAGACCGAGTACAGTACCTACCCAGAAACCAAGTAAACCAAAGCCAAAGGCACAAACAACACGTACAACCCCTCGCGGCGCGAACATCTAAAGGGTATGTCGGAGTAAAGATAGACAGCAGTCCCAATCACACCCCCTTCGCCTCAAACATATGCCCGCTCTTACTCAACACAGTGCCCAGTCCCTTATGCACCTCCGCCTGATACGGCTCAAACGGTATCCTCTCTCCATCAATGCTAATATACCCATCCCTCTGATTTTTCGGAATGATCCTGTACGCCGAGACCTTCTGGTAGTCGACGTGCGGCATATCGAAGAACTTGTTGTCCGCAATAGCCAGCAGCGTAGCAATCGACGTCCGCCTCGGCAGGTCGGCCCTGATGCGGAGCAAGTCGAGACACCCGTCCGACGGCAGAGCGGCTGGGAAGAAGTTCGCGTCAGGAGACATGTAAGCCAGATTGCCAGCGTAGAAGTTGCCGAGGTGGTCGTGCGCGACGAGTTCCCACGAGTCCGGGAGCGGGTCGTTGATGGTGCCGTATTTGAGGTCTGGCAGACCCGTGCCGGCAGCTGGCAGCGTGCGGTCGTCGTGGCTGCGTGGCGGCTTCGAGGACTCGGCGCGGTAGAGCTCGCGGATGGCGTTCTTGTCCCCGTATTCCACTTTGACGGCTATGTCAGCGGGATACGCGGTTTTCCGGAGGATGCGGGTCAGGAAGCCGAGGGTGAAGCGCGCGCTGCCCATCCAGCGCAGGTTCTCTGTCGCAAGATCGCACTCGGCGACAATGCCGACAGACTGTGACAGGAACGAGAGTGTGCGCTTGCTCCCTTGGGTAACGGAGACTAGGTCCAATGGCGTGCGGAGGCCCTTGACTACGGCCAACGCGGCCAGGCTGGGACTGTCGGTCCCGTTGAAGTTGAGACTCATGGCATTGCCAGAGCCGCAGGGCAATTGAGCGAGAGCGATCTTGACCAGCGCCCGCGCAGCATCCGGTCTGTTCGCAAACCCGTTCCAGACCTCGTATGGGATGCCGTCGCCGGAGCAGCACGCGATCACGTCGAACTTCTCAATGTCCAGGTTCTGTGCAATCTCCACGCCGTGCCCGTTGTGCTGGGTCTGCTCGACTTCCAGCTCGCACCGGGCTGCCGCGAATATGGGAGCAATGTGCTTGTGATACGTCTTGAGTGCCGTGCCCTGCCCGCCGAACGGGTTGATCAGCACCTTGACACGCTTCTGGCGCTGCGAGGCGCCATATGCCCGCACAAGCAATTTCTCTATCCACGCAGACGCGTGTCCGCTTTCGGTCTTGTCGAGGGTATAGCTGATAATGGCGGGTCGCACGGCCTTCTTGGAGTCGGCGTGCGCATATTGGATGGTGATGTCGCCGTCGTCGGCAAGCTCAGCCCAGAGGACGTTATGGAAGGCTATCGAGCGCGTAGTCTTAGTACCTGCGACGTGTGAGTGCTGGCGACATGGGCATCCTGAGCTGTGTACGACGCACTGCGACCGAAGCTGACGCCGCAGCAGCCCGCGCTGCTGGTGTCCCGGAGCGCTTCATCTGGACTCGCATTAGCCAGCGCTCTTGCAACCCCTCCAGACACACATGCCTAACACCACCAATGAGTCGGTCCCCAGCGTCAGCGAGGCATTCCTGCCGACGGCAAGCGTGTCGGGCACGTTGGCGGGCGTTGTGCGCTGGGGCGCAGGTGCGGCGTCCAGCGAAGGGTCCTTGAAGGGGTCGTCTTCCGTAACGAAAGACATGGTTATAAAGCGATGAACTGGGCTGTCTGCATGGCTAGGGTAGCGAGAGAATTGCGGTAAGCAGAGGTTAGCAAACAGCTTTGCTGCGCCGTTGCTTCCAAGCGCATCTTGTCAGAACCATGGGCATCAGCCTCCTGTCTGCAACACCTGAGCTCATGATGACCATGTAAGCCGAGGCATCAACGAATTAGGCAGTTGACTCTCTACGACGCACTTGTGACCTGTGGTTTGGGATGGTGTCTTCATACCAACTACGTACCAACACTGCGACTGCAATTGCACCTACGTCTATTCGGTCAAATTCTGTCTTTGGGAATACTCCATGCTAAGCTACCAGCCCACCCATGCCCTGTCATGACTTTTCGTACGCAGTTGTTGCCTCTTCAAACCTTCGCACTCAAGTCCAAGCAACTCCTATTGTCACAGTGAACCTTTTGCAAGCTAGGAAGCCTGTTGTCGCCCAATCATGCAGTTTGTCTTCCAGCAGTCCCCACTCCAGCCCATTACGAAGCACCAACTTTGTTGAGCCCCTTCAAAGAACCCAAACTCAACGCTAAACCTTGTGATCGACTTCGAATACGTACAAACCCCGTGATGGGGCCGTTTTCACCCTCTTTCTCTATGCTGAGATTGGCAAGAGCATCCTCCCCTGTGACATGTGAGCTATGCAATCGTATCTTGGAGGTGAAAAGCTTACCAAAGACACTCCTGGCATACAGGTTCGCAGACAAAAACTGACAGTCACCCTTCATTGACGCTTCCGGGGTGAGACAGCTCATGTTAGTCGACGCCATGAGCTGCTTCAAGAACTCTCGCAATGATTTGGCCTTAGAGTTTATGTTGACTTTGTTTTCCCATTCGAATTCGGTCCACATCGTTCGGAACTGCGTCTCGGTGCACTGTGCCGGCTTGATGTAGTCCATAATGTCAACGTGAACGTCGTTCAGGATGACAACGTTCGAGTCGACACCCTTTTCACCTTCGTATATCACGTTACCAAAGATGACACCGGTATCCGTTGAAGACACTACAACAAGTCAGTGCCTGGTTCAGATCAGATATTGGCGCGTGGAAATACCCTTGATGGTGGCTTGCAGATTGATGAAATCGTGCGGCCCAACGTTTTGAGTAGGAGGTCGTTCCACGACCTTGAGGTCACCTAGCGTAGCAAATTCCACGGTGAGATTCTGTAGAGTTTCCGTCGTTTGGTTGACAAGAAGAACATCCAGAACAATGTCGAATTGGTGAACCTAGACTGGTTAAGAGAAAATTCAGAAGCAGCAGGGCTACGTACCTTGACGTATGCTTCGGCATACACTGGGTCAGAAAAGCCAGTAAGCTGCACCACCCGGCTAAGTTTCGAGGTGAGATCTTCCGTCGCCGTGTCGCCTCCGGTTGCTCTCTCTAAGTCTTGTTCAATCTCGTCGGTACCGTCTACGTCTTTCTTCTTCAGCTGCCGGATAGAAAAGGAGTCATCCACATTGACCGCTGATTTGGCCTTTTCTACGGCCTCCTTCGCAGCCCTTTTCTTCTCTTCAGCTTGAACCATGGTGCGGAAAGACTTTCGCGTATCCTCCAGAAACACGGTCTCGATCTCCTTTCTCTGTGAAAACTCCGACAAGGACCTGACACAGGACATGATCCGATCGACGGAATCCTCATCTATGGCCGTCTTGACGAATTGCGACTGGCCGACCCGGATGATGGAGATCATTATAAGCATAGCCTGCGCACGCAGCGCATTAGTACGTGCCTCGTCTTTTGATGTCTCCAGATGTCGCATGACAAGTTTGGTGAGAGTGCTTGACAGGACTGCCGCCAGATAGTAGTCGCCATCGAGTATGAGCTGACGCAAAGGAGGCTTTTGCGAGTTCTTGACGGCTTCTAGCTTCGCCTTTGCAGCTGCGGAGGAGGTAAGTGCTGTCTCCGTAGCATATGTGCCATCCGCAAGGACTTTGCGCGATCCCGATGAAGAAGTAGGTTTAGCATGACCATTAACCTGTTCGGCAGGCTCCTTGCCTTCAGAAGCTTCGTCCAGTAACCTTTGCTCCGAGGCCAGGATAGGAATCTCGCCAAGAGAGGCCCGGATACCTTTCCACGCCTCGCGGATATCTTTTGGATCTAACGAAAATTCGCCAATGATCCACAAAACGCCCCGATACACTTTGCCGGCCCGTACTTCGCCCAAAGTTCCAACGAGTCGCTCGACGATGGATGCTCTGAGGTCGGGGAAGCGTTCGACGACCTCCTTGACAAAAGAGATGACGTCCACAGCGGATGCGTTGCTGCTAACGTCCGAAATGAAGTCCATGAGTGAGCCCACAACGCTGGCTGCAACTTCCGGGAACTTGATGGCCGATTGATGAATGGCAGAAATGAGCAATGATCTGTATTCCGAGCTTTTTTCGTACTGCTCATCAACTGTTTTCACGAGCTCCTTCTTTAACAGTAGAACAACCTCCTCTACATTCCTGCTCGTCACCATCTCCAGTGCGATGTGGAGGGCCTTTTTCCGTACATCCAGATCTGGGCTAGAAAGCACACGGAGGACTTCCATGGTCAAGTCGTCAAGAACTCCCTCGTTCTTCTCCCTCAGTTGGTCTACTCTTTCCAAAACAATGAGCTTCACATTGTTATCTGGCTCCTTAATAGCTAGCTCAGTGAATTTCCCTGCAGCAGCCTTCACAGCCACAGGGTTATTCGTGAGAGTAGTGAGCGCGTGCGCTGCCTCGTATATCACGGTGGATACGCTCGACTCGAGTAGGTCAAAAATCAATCGCAGATATCGCGCCTTGTTCTGTGCGTTGATGGCGGCATCTTTGCGAATGAACTCAAGTTCGGCAAGCAGTACTAGCTCATCATGATTAGGGATAGAGTCAAAGACTGTGCTCAAATACTCCAACGCCTTCTCATGGCTGATTGATGCCAGGGCGGCAAAAGCATTGCGCTTGCAGGTCGCGTCATTCTCTTCGTCCAAGAATGTAGTCAAAAGATCGGGCGCGTCGGGGAGTAATTCGGGGAGATGTGTGAAGATTGAGGCGATGGCGAAGGTAGCATTCTTGCGCACGTAGGCGTGTCGATGTGTGAGGCATTGGCGAGCCGGCTCTTTGAAAAGTGTCAGCAATTGTCACAGTGTGAAAGGGTTGTTCTCGGAGAGCATACGGAGAAGCGGCTCCACCAGCTCGGCATCTCGAAGTTTGCATCTATCCGCTGCGTCAGCATCGGATTGGAGAGTGGATGGTGTGGTCCTACAAGAAGCGCAATGTGTTGCCCCTCACGTATTCGTTGGGGGCCTGCAAGTCGAAGCGAATCGCATTGCTGGTCCAGCATTAGACGGAACGCGGAAGTCATCCATGTAGTACGCACCAGACCAATATCCACTCCTGCCGCAGCTTGCCCTGGGCGTCGTGCTTCGGGCATACCTCCAGGAAGAGGTACATCAATTTCTTGAGGGTCTTGGACTTGCTGGGCATGACGAATCGTATTATGTGCATCAGAAGTCCCACTTGCGGGTCGCCGTTCAGCATTATGGAGAGGATCTTCTTCTTTGCGGTTGTTAGCGACACCGCCCTGTGGAAAGCGCGGGGCAGGAACGAGGGAGTGATCGTACCATGGTCTCGATCTTCGACTCGTCCGTCCCCTTCTCCAGAGCTTGCTTGAGCTCATTTTGGGAGGGGATATCCGCAGCGTTGTCCTGGTGGACCTGTTTACCACAGTCAGCTCCGGAGCTCTGAAGAAGGCCAGGTGGTGCATACCAGACTGTACGAGTTCTCGAGAAACGTCGCCATGGCGCCGCCAGAGGTGACTGGTTGGATTACTGTAGGGCAGCTTGCTTCCTCTCACTGTGGTATCGCGAGCCTCCAGCAATCGGCCGTCAGCCGTCAATGGCCGTAGTGTCCAGGACAGGTGGGCTGCTACGTGTGTTAAAGGAGGGCGCGAAGGCGAAATCGAGGCGCGGCCGGAGGAGGGAGGGGAGCAGGAGTCGGCGGGAGAGGAGAAAATTGGCGGGCGCCAGATTGCAGCTTCAGAAGTCACAGGCGTGCGTCTCTACTATCGAGCATCGTTGCGGTCGAGGTGTCTGTTCGAGAAAGTGGTGGTCCACAGCCTTGGCGCTCCTCGCCTAGCTGACCAGGGTCTCGCTGTTGACGATCGTGAACGCGCTCAACACCACCAATTTATACAGCCAGGCCGCTAACAGGGACGCGAAAAACATTGCACAACCGCCTCAAGGACGTCCGTTGCTGTGTTTCGCAAGCTGCTTCGACCGCCAGAATGAGCACAAACGAACCCTTCTATCTGCGATATTAGTATGCCATGACCTCTAGGGCTGCACGTACCTTGACGCACGTGGCTCAGGCTGACTTCGCTACAGTTCTGGTCACCAAGGACGATTCGGACACGAGTTCTTGGGTCAGTATTCTGCATAATAGTCCAAACACCTGTGGCTGATGTGGGACCAGAATTTGATTTCCGAGTGCTTGGAGATGGACGCAGCGCCTCCGCCCGATACGCCAACAACTCCAATTACCGGAATGATTCATTAATTCGGAAAGAGAGTACGACCTCGCAGCCCCATGCCAGATGCATTTTCTGATGATCTAGTGTGCGTGAGCCATGCTCTGGTTGCGGAAATCAAGAAGATCGTAAAGGACTCTGAGATCCTAAAGTCAGTGAAGCGACCTCTCTATCTTGCCGCGACAAGCTGATAGCCTTCCAGGGAGGATGACACCAAATGGCCCCAGAAGAACAAAGACGGCCGGCAAGAGCTAGAGATACGTTTGGGCAACGATCACATCTCATTCGAGGTACCGTCCTCCACGTAGCCGTTTGTGACAGATGCTAAATATCTTTTCAGACCGCTAAGATTGGTTCACTGCAAGACGTGCAAGAGTCCTCTGACCCAGAAGGACTCCGAGTCTTCTACTATCTCGTACAGGATCTCAAGGCTCTGGTGTTCTCACTGATCTCATTGCACTTCAAGGTAAGGCTGGCCACTCCTCTGGTCTGGATTAGACATTTCCGTACTGATGCCGTTCTCCGCGCAGATCAAGCCCATCTAGATCCTGTCAGACCTGTCCGGGACGGCGTTGGGCGCATTGCTTTTCCCGCCAACGAATCAACCGCGATGGAATGACTGGCGGACGTGCTGTGGGAACTTGGTGTTCTGGAGTCCAAAAAGCATGGGTCTGCCACCAAACGACATCTGCCTCGACGACAGTGACGCACGCTCGCAGCGGGATGCAGAAGAAATCAGCAACACTGTAGCTCACACCAATCCGTAGAGGCCAATCCAAGCATCCGTGCCAAGCTGCATGCAATATCTCCAATGCAGGCGATTTCGAGCTTTCAGGATCACATGATGGGTGGAGTCACCTGTACGGTAGACAGTTCCCAAGGTCGAAGCGTCCCGTGGACAGCGAATTGAGCCGGACCACGGCACGGCTGTAGCACAATCCAGAAACGCACTGACAGGCGGCGTATGGCGGCTGGTGCGACCAACCTTGGAACAACAGGCACATGTGCAGCCCTGCAGACTGGTGAGGATACGCGCGCGATCTGGGGTCGTCATTTTTTGGCCGCCATGCGAGGTTTAGCGTCCTTTCCCCGCGTAAGCCCAGGGCTGCCAGACTCGAGCAAAGACCATTGATCCTGCACGCCCGAGTCTCCTCCGCCAGTCCAAACATGGACACTTCGTTCTCCCACCGCTTCTTTTGAGCCCAGAATATCTTGAAACCATCTGATTCCTGCTGCCCCGTCCCATGTCTGCGCAAGTTGCTCTTTGTCCGTGAATCCACCCTCCTCTCTTCTGCATCCTGGACCATGCCGACCCCCGATGATGCGATGCTGTCGCCGCCAGCGGAGCACGAGAGCCCGTTTGCTAGCCGCACAACCTGTCCACCCGAGGACTCGCGCATCCATACGCCGCACGAGATTGCGACAGAGCCAGTCTTTCCCGCGAACTCGGAGGGCGACATCTCCATCATCCCCCCAACACAGCAACCCACGCCGCCGCCAGCAGAGCGAGACATTGTTGACGATGCGCAAGTCCCGGCAGAATCGCATCCCAAAAACGCTGGTGCGGAGCTAGATGGCCCGAGCAGAGATATACCCACACCCATCAGTGCAACGGAAGAGGGTGCAGATGAGCAGCGCAACCCTCAGGTGTCGCCGCTGTCGGCAACCGCGCCGACCCCCGTCTCTTGGCCGCAACCCAGCATATTCGCATCGCCATTCCCAAACCACAGGGTACGTCTCATTAGCGATTCGCGATTGCGATTGCGATCTAGACGCCGCGCCGAGAATGCTGACCATCGAGCGCAGTTTCTGCCAAATTCTTCGTCCTCCCTTCTGCGCCCCGGCAGCAGATTCAAGGGCAATCAGACATCCGATCGGCAACAATACGAGGTAGAAGTAGAAGTCAAGCATGTCGACATGCGAGAATCATTCCTGTGTGGCTACTTGCGCATCAAAGGTGGAGCGACCATGCAAAAGCTACGGTCAACAAGCAGCTAATGCTTCATAGGGCTAACCGAAGACCACCCGAGCCTCACAACATACTTCGAAGGGGAGATAATCGGCAGTAAATACACATTCATCACACAGCACCCCGAGTGGGGGTCGAATGAGAAGGTCGACCGGCAACATTGGGCACGATTCCCTGCGTACAAGCCCTTGTCCAAATATTCTTCTCGCCCGGAGCTCGTCACAAAGGACTGGATGCAGAAGGAACATCTTTTTATGCGATGGAAAGAGTATTTCCTGGTGCCGGACCACCGCGTCCGGACGATCAACGGAGCTAGCTTTGAAGGCTTTTATTACATATGTTTTAACCAGGTGTCCGGCACCATTGAGGGCATTTACTTCCATGCAAAGAGCGAGAAGTAAGTGAACGCGTTATACATTGCATGTGAGCTCACGCTGATCGTCACCAGATTCCAGAAACTCAAACTCGAGCATGTGCAGGACCATGGGTGTCAAGGCGCAATTGAATTCCGGTAATCACGACTTTGACGATTGGGAACGGTGCATGTATGCGACGTTTGCGCTTGGTATATGAAACGGCATATTGGAGCGGACGTCTTCCACTTCTTCTGGGTTTTCTGTACAGTCACATTTCCGCCACGACGTCGCAGTGCGCGGCGGCTGGGCTGGTTGAATATTTGCATTGGGTTTCTGTAATGTGTAGAAATTGCTTTTCCAGCAGCGCGCTCCATGTTGCGCCGCGTTACGTCACTCATTGGTGATAGTTTGGTAGACACCCGCGCAAACTGTCGTCCCACATGCACGTTCCGATCGGGACCTAGTGCACACTGCAGAGGCTTGACTCCACCTCGACAACCGACACGCAATACATGCATTTCATGAATCCCTCCACGCCTGACAACTGCATCATCCCGCGCGACTACGAAATCGAAGACAATGGCCGGTGAGCCAGCCAAACGCCAGAAGCGCGAGCAATACAAGAAATCGCTCACTGGCGACGAGCAGAATGCCGCGCTGCCGAAGAAGAAATTCTACAGGCAGCGTGCCCACGCCAACCCGTTTTCGGACCATTCGCTGACCTAGTACGACCGTCACTCTTGCTGGAGATGGACCCCAGCTGACCAGTCGTAGTCCCAAAAGCCCATCGGATATGGACTGGGCATCACATTATCCTGCATACACCGTCAAGGAGGAGAGTGGTGAATACGAGAAGGAGCATGGTGCGGAAAGCGAGTCACATGATCCCGGTCAGCCTACTACAGTAAGAGCAATATCAAAGCCAGTAGAGATTGCGGATATTGGATGTGGTTTCGGAGGACTACTCTTCGGCCTGGCTCCTGAGTTTCCAGACACGCTACTGCTAGGTACGCCACACAGCGCGCGCACGCGTTCGAAACACGTATATAGCTTTACTCAGAGCCTGAGTCGTATGGTAGCCATCTCAGAAATGTACTGACGAAGGCTCAGGCATGGAGATCCGAACCTCAGTCACAGAATACGTCCAAGAGAAAGTGCGAGCGCTCCGAACCCAGAACGTTGCCACAAATGGCTATCAGAACGTATCTTGCATCCGCGCCAACACCATGAAGTTCCTCCCCAACTTCTTCACCAAATCCCAGCTTACCAAGATCTTTCTTTGCTTCCCAGATCCTCATTTCAAACAGCGCAAGCACAAAGCGCGCATTGTCTCCTACACGCTCAACTCAGAGTATGCTTATGTGCTTAGACCCGGTGGTGTCGTTTACACAATCACGGATGTACAGGATCTACATAACTGGATGGTGGAGCATTTCGAGAAACATCCCAGCTTTGATAGAGTGAGCGAGGAGGACCAGGAGCAAGATGTTTGTGTAAAGATTATGAGGACAGAGACGGAAGAAGGGAAGAAGGTGGAGAGAAATCAGGGCACGAAGTTTATAGCACTGTTCAGGAGGGTCGAGGATCCGCCGTGGCCATAAAGACCCACTTTTGGGACGCAGGTGACCGCGGGATGACAATTAGCAACAGACGAGGTAGTCAATACTCTGGATGGCAAAATCTCGCTATGATTTTCTGATACGTCATGGCCAGCTAGCAGTTGTTACTGTCAGTGAGTACCTTGAATCCCACAATCGAATGCAAGCTCCATGCCTTCTTCCTTTCCTTCGGCTATCAGAACGAAGGCATCTTCAAATGAGCGCGGCAAAACATGCTGCACACCGATAGGTCTGCTTCCGTTGTTTCGCGTCTTTCTTGATTGCTTGCTGTCTGTTTGATGCGGTGAGCAAGTCACGTCGCAATTTCCTCCTCTGTCAGTCATACGATAGAGCAATAGAAAAGGCAGGCGCGCCCCAAGGGCTCAGGGGAACCTCAAATAATGTCACGCTTTCTCACACACCTCCTCTTCATCGCCAAACTCCCCTTATTTCTACGAAAATCGCAAGACCGGCACGAGTACGAAGATAGGATATTCGTTCTCCCCTTTCTTTCAGCCAGAGAGCACGTTTCGCTTGCGATATCGAAAGTGGTTCGTTATGTGTGTCTCTTTATCACAGACTCTGGCTGACGTGGTTAGCGACTCGAAAATAAGAGCACCCGCGTCTTCATTCTGACCTTCTTTTGGAACCTGAACATATCGTCACGCGGCCTCGGTATTGCAAGACTGATAGGTCTACCAACCTCGACTGAGTTCATCAACCCTGAGTTGGACACGGGCTGAAGACTTTCAAGTTTCGGAAGTTTCGAGATAATTACGGAAGGTACGCTTGCGGGGTCTGTGACGTGGAACAAGACGCAGAGCAACTCTTGGGGGTACCTACGTTTCTATTCTCTACTCCCACACATCCTAAATTCCTTAAGCCAGGCTCCGTGCGCAGGCAGCTACCTCCCGTTGGTGCCAAGGGCCGGGTCTCTCGACATAGTCGCAGCACTCGTGACACTGAACTTACAATCACGTCCTCCACGTCACCTCGAAAGTCGGAACAGCCCTTTACTTTCACGCCGAGTAATGAATTGTTTCACTCCGTCACTCCTAACTAGGTCAATTATGGCCTTGACACACCTTGTTTTGATACCTCGAAACAACCCCTGCGCCTAACTCTCCCACCGCCTCATATTACAACCCTTTTCGAGCCAACGCGTCAATCAGTCCGTTCGGACCCTCGAAGCTCCAAAGCAGCGATCTGGATCTGTCGATCTCTTTCGGTGTTCTACGGTCACTATCATACACTTGATAGGTATGTTTGTGTTCACGAAGCTTTTGCGTTCCTTGCCCTCAGTTGCCCGCAACAACCCAAATTCCCAAGAAGCCCCTTCCCCAGCAGTGTCCTCCCCCACTTCAGGTGAATCCACTATCGATGGTGTCACTCTGATTGATACACCTAATACCACTGGCAAAGCTCTTCACTGCGTGGATGACGGAGACGGCGCTTTAGAGGAGATCATCTCGCAGCTTGGTGGAGGTGCTTTGTGTCACGATATTCCAGCAGAGGCCTTCAAGCTCTTCGCAGATGAGGAGTACCACAGGGGAGATCAAATCTCGTACAAGGTCACGACGGTTTCACGAGATTCCATCCACACCGAGGATTCAATGCCAGCTTCGCGAGAAAGTGCGAATACAGTCCGCCGTCACCCTCGTCTTCTAGGCCCCGTTTCTTCGGTCAGCCCTCCGGCTTCCCTACTCATAGAGAGCGTCTCTTCACCTCCCTCCCACACCTTGGGCCCGACATACAGTCTCAGTCCACCAGCTTCACTACTGGTAGAGAGAGTCCCTTCAAGTGCAGGATCCTCTACAACCTATGAGGACGACGAGCACAGCACAACAGTCAGCCCTCCTTCCAGCCAAGGCGATCCAAAGGTGGTATACGAAGTCACTCTCACCCGCCAGGTGGTTGAGAGAATGATGAGGAGTTCGGAATTCATGGCCGATACCCTCGACCTGATCGACCTCATCGGCAAAGCCATGGCAGTGGATATGGTGAAAGGACTATCCACTGTGAACTCTATCGTACAGCAATACAACTTTGCATGGGAACAAGAAGCCAAGGCCGAACGCAATGCGAACAGTACTTCCATCCAGGTCGCCGACAAAAGGATCGAACAGGAGCAGTGGAGGCATCAGATTGTCAACAACGTGTTCCGGGACAGAGGCAAGCAGCAGCTGTGCAAGATGCGGGCGAATGTGTTTATTGACATCAAAATCCCAAGGGAGGTAAAGAGTAAGTGACCGTCTCATTATTTTTGGTGGGTGGATTTCTGATTGGCAACATGCAGGATTTCCAGAGGCACCGCGCCAGATGAACCCCATCTTCAACATCCCTCGCTTCAGGAGAGAAGAGCAACTTGTTCCGGGTCGCCTCAGGGTTCATCCACATGGTCATGCGTTTTTGGAACCAACGCCCGAGTTCATTGACATTCTGTCTGCGAGCGTGAGAATGAGCGTCTCCGAGGGACTTGCTGCGAGTGGAGGCCAAATCCAGCAGATAATGGAGCGAGAGATGAGGATGCACAGAGCAAGGAATGCGATGCCGGTCACTGCGCTGGTATGTGTGTTTCGGTTAGCAGAGGAAGACTTCCACTGGCTGGATAAGCACCAGAAGTGTGAGTGGAACGTAGTTGCAAAGTTCAGTTGGAAGTGCAACGAGTGCGGGCAGCCGCATGCAGTGAAGGTCTACCACTGAACATGCTTTGGACTGAGGATCATACCGGTATGAGCGTTTTGTAGTGGTTGTGTAATTCGAGAAACGGAGACCAGTCTGCGTAGGTAGGACAGAGGAACCCGATATCGCATCGAGTTGTTCCGCATTACTTGCAGCTTTCCTCCGCTGCAGAATGCAGCTACGCAGTATCTTGCCGTAGCTTGGACATGGAAATGATACCCAGGACTTTTATTATATACCGCTTAGGCCTCGTGATCTTCCACTGCCAGACCTTATCGAACGTCTCTTCAAGAGACATTGTTATCCCACAAACTCCTCACAGTGACCTCGTCCTTCCACTTCCCTCCCGTCGTATCACTCTTTACCCTAAACCCCACTGTCCTTTGCTGCCCTGGCAGCAGCCAGAAAGCATTCGCGTCGAAATTGAGCACCGCCCCAGCCGGGTAATCCAGCCAGACCCACGCCGCAACTCCCTTCGTCGCCTTGACCGTAAACGTCTCCGTCCCATTGTCATAACTCAACTCCAACCCCGGATCCACCAGCTTCGCATTCGACAGCCTGTCCGCATGGAACCAATTCGTATGGCGGAACGTCTCGGTAGCATTCGAGTTCGGCCGTGATCCTCGGGCGCTGACCTCCATAACCAACAGCGCGTCCGCTAAATCATGCCCTTGTAATATGGCATCCAGATTCCCCTCAAAGACCTTCGTCCCGTTGATCGCGCCAACACTCACATTCGCATTCCCACTCCCGCTCGCTGGCGTACTCGTACTCACATTCAACGTCTTCCCCTCCCAATCATACCACGCCAAACCCACCTGCGCCCTTATCCCCTCCCACAGATCGCTAACAACCCAAACCTGCAGATCGCGCGTCGTGACATTCAAAAACGCCGACACGATAACCGGCTGGTACACATCCCTTGCCACATAATGCAGCACCTTCCACCGCCCATCGTACTCGATGCCCGCCCACGTCGGCGCCTGCCACTGGTCTTCCAGCTGCCAGTACAGACTGCCCAGCTGGCGCTCCGGGCCCGCGCTGCCGCGCCGGTAGTACTGGATCTGTGCGCTGTAGTAGTCGGCTTGGAAGATCTGCGTTGTGTGGCACCAGGCGGAGAAGTTCTGCACGCTGTCGGATTTGTGTGGGACCGGGTACCACCGCTGTGCTGCGATGGTCATTTCGCCCATGCCCTTGGATGTGTTGAAGAAGTTGGAGGTGTAGAGGCCGCCGGCCGGGTAGTGGTGGTTGCGCAGTTGGATGACGGAGGAGTTGAAGGTGAGGTCTGCGGGGGAGACGGCTTGTTGCCAGGATTGGAGGGAGGGCATGCTGTGGTAGCCGAATTCGTTGGCGAAGCGGCCGATGGGGTAGGTGGACGAGTTGAAGGAGTGCGAGGAGTCGTAGTCGTAATGGTCTGGTGAATACAGGTTAGTATTTAATTTGACACTCGTGGGGGGGAGGGGGGTTTGGCGTGCGTAGACTTACCGGTGTCTCCGTAGATGTGACCCGGTAGGATGTCCTCGTAGCGTTCGGTGATGGGCTGCGGAAGAGAGAAATTCAGACTCAGCCATCCGTTGCTCGTGCTCGAGGGCGCGTACGATATACTCCGAGTATTGCCGAAAACAATTGGCGCAATTGTATCGAGAAATAAGGTCTCATACTCGGCTTTGTACCGCTCGTATTGATCTGGTGCCGTTTCGTTCACAAGGTAGAGCTCGAGATTCTCGAGTTCGTTGCCACCAGCCCAGAATGCGAGGGAAGGGTGATGGTTGACTCGACGGACCTGGTAGTTGATCTCTTCTTTGACGTTGTCGAGGAAGGCTTGGTCGACCGGGTAAAGGGCATCTCCAAACTCAAATTCGCTCCATAGGAGGATGCCCATCTCATCTGCTAGGTCGTACATGAAGTCGGGTGAGTACGCTCCTGATGCCCATACTCGGAGCATGTTCTGGTTGCCGTCGACGACACTTTCGAACAGCGTGCGAAGACGCGACTCGGTAACAGTAGGCCAGAATGGATCAGGGGGTATGAAGTCTGCAATTGTAAGCCTGTGCTTGCAGTCTAGTCTTGGAGGAAACAGGCTTACTGGATCCTTTCGCGTAGAACTCATGTCCGTTAACCTCAAAATGCCAATTGTTACCAGGTGCAATTCCCTGGCTTTGCTGCTCCTCTGTTATAGGAGTTTCATTCAGGACAATAGTTCGGAACCCTATTCGCTTTGTCACCGAGCCCAAAGTCGTATTGCCGCTGCCGACTATGTCAAGAGTCAAATTGTACAGCGTTTGAGGTCCCAGGCCAACTGGCCACCAAAGCTGTACTTGCTCGCTTGATATGACCACGCTCCCGGTGATAGTACTGTTGCCTGTGGTTATATTCGAGAGCTGTCCATTGAGAACAGTGCTGCCGTTGCTATCTTGAAGAACGTAAGCAAGTGTTGCATCTGGAAGCGCAGATCCAAGGTAATCAATGCTAGCGTTTAGAACCCAGTCCTTTGTTTGATCAGGTGGGAGTAGATTCAGCTGGCCTTCGCGGTATACGTCGATCAGTGTATTCCGAACGTACACACTGTCGGCCAGCTGGACGACAAATGCTGGAAGCCACGGTCCCGCAGGTGAAAAGGCAGGACCCCAGTCCCATCCGAAATCGCTCTGCTCCTTACGTATGAATTGCCTGTTTGGAAACTCGAACAATCCTTCTACGGCATACGGCCAAGCTGCAGAACCTTTGTCAGCTTTGCTGGGACGCGCATGGGGTTGGCCTACTTTCTTGGCCGGGTAATGCTGCAGTCTCGTTTGCAATAACAGTTGCGCTTCCAAAATTGATGCTGATAACAGTTTGATTGCATGAGCTTAGTATATCGGTGACATCAAAGTAGTATTGTCTGAATTGGTTGTTCGTGGATGCAACATGCTGTCCGCAAAAGTCAATGCTAGTGAATGTGTCGAGCCCGTTGAAGACAAGCCATGTGGAGCTAGCATTCGAATTGCTACAGATTTTCAGCTCTTGTATGCATCAAAATCGAAGTTCAGCGTCACCTACAGTCCCGTGATAGGCGCGGAAGTATAAGTCCAGTTCGAATCTGCAATCCATCGCAAATTGAAATCGTTTAGTCCATATAGCGGGTCGCCAATAACCTGAATACTCTCATTAGCACAATCGCGTTGTGTTACTGTACTCAAAGCTCGTACATTTGCAGCATAAAGGTCCAAATGCGCCTGTGAAGGCACCTTTCCGGGCACTGAAATCGAGGTAAAATTTGGGCTCGTAACCGTCCAATCGACGTCGCTTAAATTAAGCACATTTTGCACTTTCTGCCCGTACGAAGCCGTTATTAGCGCAGCTGTCAAGAAAGCTTGAATGCCATGCCGAGCCATGAGAGCGTCTGCCACGTGGTGCAAGTCAAGGTAAGAAAAGGACAGGTGATCGAGGGCCCATAATGTAAAAATGGTACCGCAAGCTCCGGCATATATTGCTCGACGCATCCTGACGGGTAATCCTACCGAGGGAATGTCACCTCCTCATTGACCCCATCTATGATGTAATGTTGTATTTGCAATTGAGGTCCGCTTGCAACAGTTGCAGGGCTAGGAATAGCCGGTAAGATGGAGACTGCAGCTGAGACCTTTCTAGAAGAAGGTCATGATCATCAAGCTAATGAGGAGCATACCGCATTAGACATACCGGACACTGCCGGAGTAAGATGAGGTGACCGTTGATGGGTGGAGCATTTGCACAGAATTAGTCTAACTTCATTAGGCAGCCTTCGCGGGGTAAACGCTAGCCGGATACGGATTGGCCCAGGAACGTCTCTCATCAGAGCAAAACAGGAAGAATTTTAGACAATACCACTCTTCACTACGAAAGCTCGGAGTGCTGATTGAAGTTGAATACTAGCCCAATGTGCTCTAGATGCCGGCATCAGCGGTCGAAGAATCGATGTACTCCAATTGGCTCTTATGTAGGCCTAGTTTTCGATCAACTTGCGCTGTCGACCTTCTGCCAAAGACGTTCTCGAGAATCCTGGTTAAAGGGTTGTACCGCCCACTTCTGCCCGCTGTCGTACCTGCGATCTAATTGGGAAGACTGTGTAGCCAATCAAAGATCTCGTGTGCAAGTTGACGAAATGGCATGGGCTCCGTGGGCACTTGACATATTCCTTCCTTGATTGCCCGTAGCCGGTCGACCATCTGATAGGGTACCTCAGCGCGTTTAAGACCATTTCGCTGTTTTACAGTATGACCCACGAGTACTAGAGCCATGTTCTCGTCCACGCTCAGAAGCTTATGAGAAGGGAACAGTAGGGCGTTGATGAAGACCCGCAAGTGGGATTCAGCCACGATGTACCCGTTGGCTAGGAGAAATTCGACGAGTAAGAACTTTGTGTTTTTGTCTCCTTGCAGGGCTATCGGTAGCAGATATGGGTCATTGATATCCGCGCCATACTCGAGAAGTACGCGTGCTACACCGCAATGACCATGTTCGATGGCCGTCCGGAGCGGGCTCTCGAAGACGTTTACATGCACCTTGTTGTTTTCGAGAAAGTATCGGACGAGATCTGTGTGACCGTGCATGCAAGCGATTGAGTAGGCGGATCTCAAGTCCATGTGGTAGGAGGGTACTCGATATCTTCCAATATCGTCGTGAGCGTTGTAAAGGTTTCGACACACCCCAAGGTTGAAGCTTCAATAAGCCAACTCCAAAACGCGGAATATCGATTCATTGTGTCATCCCAAGGAAAGCACCCGGCACATCGTTGATAACACCCTAGTAGAAGTGAGAGAGCTTCCCATTTGCCACTTCTGATAGAGTCTTTGATGACTCGATTGAGTATCTTCTCGAGGGCTTTCAAACTGTCTTGTTCGAGGTCCTCCGAGATTGCTTGTTCCAGGTGGGCGATGAAGAGTTCGAGGACATGTTGTTGATTTGTGATAGCCGCTGCGCTAATCGGACAAGCATAAGCACCTTTGGAAGCTTCTAGCAATTGACCACCTCTCTGAATAGTATACTCCACCGCGTGTAGGCTCCCAACGGCAGCAGCTGCACAGAGAGCCTGAGTGGGACTAAGCTTTCTTTGATCAATCATGTCGTAATAGCTGCTATCGTAGAGATAGCCTCTAGGTTGCTTTTCGATACCCAAGAGGTCAAACATTGTATCTTCGTGTAGTTTGACGTTATCAGATACAGTCAAAGCTATCAAGTCTTGTTGGTACTGCTCGTGAATAGCAAGTGTGTCGCCATCTGTTGGTACAAACTCCATCAACTCTGCCACTACATAATTGATGAAGTCAGGGACATTAGGCGGGATCCCTCTAGGATATCGTGTATGATTGAGAATGAGTGTTCCGAGATTCTTTTTTAGGAAGGTACGCAAGACTTCTGGTCTATGCCTCGCACTCGCATGCGTCAGATGGTGAGAGAGCGTCTCCGAAGGCGTCTTCGCTAAGAGCGCGTGATTGATGACGGAGGCGAAGAAGCCTTACTACTTAGCTTGATTCTCAATAGATTGTGCTGTACTCTAGTGAAGTGTCACTTACGACAAACAGATCGAGCTCTGAAGGCATGACTCAGTGGCACGATCTCAATGAATACATCGAGAATTCGCTCGAGTAACTCGGAAGGCAGATCGAGTAGAAGCATCATGGGTCCTCTCGGGCTGCACGATGGTAAGAAGAAGAGGTGCTGGCTGATTGTGCGATGTGCTTCAACGTGGGTGTGCCTAGAGTCGGCGCTAGTGCCAGCCGCGGGTCGTTTGTAGAACCCAACATTCACGCATTCAAGGCCAATCAGACCTGATGCCATTCGCGCGGTAAATCTGGAAATGCTACCACCATAAATAGACATAAAGAAGACCTTGTGAAGGTGTCAGTTCCTATGATGAGCGATAAACTTATAATTTATGTTTAGTGCCATCGCGTCTAACGTGTCTGTGCGCGCAATGCGCCACCCAACACTAAAACGGCTCAAGCAAAATAAAGGTATAGAGCCATATATATTAGATATTAATATTAGATCTTTTAGTATAATAGTAAACTAGTTGCTATAACTAATATATATTATCTATATTTACTAGGAAGTATAATACTATAGCCCTATTGCGTAGTCTTA